>VVHJ01019953.1:2824-13017 GCA_015107715.1 Tylochromis polylepis
TGATAAGCAATAACAAGTAAAGGGCAGAGGGAGAACGCCACAAAAAGGCCACCGAGGGATTAGCGTTGACCCTTGAAACAGTCACTGTGTCATGCTTGTACCAGTGCACATCAACACTTTGGAATTATTTGTTCAGATGACTTGTTTTTTTGTTGTTATTTGCACTCGTTCCAGATTTTCTTTTTTTTTCTTTGTACCCTGCAGGCCTCCATACTGGACCTGCACTCTGGAGCCTTGTCAATGGGAAAACAGTTTGTCAACATATACAGGTGGGAAAATACATGAGTTTTTTTATTTGTTCTTCTTTAGATCTACACAGAAACTGTGTTACAAACATAGACTGTTAGTTTTTATGAATGGGGAAACGATCCATAGAGGCAAAATGGTGTTAGATACCAGGCTGAATGAGCTGAATAATTTTACTTGAGTTTTAGTGATAATTATAATTTTAGTAACACATTGGGTTTGCGAAAAGAGAGTACCAGAGCCCCCCCAGCTTTGTCCTTTGATGAAAGAAGGGTGGAAAATCTTTTTAAAACAACCAAAACTAATAAAAGTCCAGGGCCTGATAATACTGTATATGTTGCCAGGTGCTAAAAACGTGTGCTGAGCAATTGTGCAGCATCTTCTCTTATAACTTTCTCTTATCACTTCAGCAACAGAAGGTTCCAGAGGTATGGAAAAAATCAATTATTGCTCCAGTTGCAAAGACTACAAAACCGACATCATTAAATGATTTTAGGCCTGTTGCTTTAACATCTTTAGCAATGAAGTCCTTTGAAAAACTTATCAGGAAGGAGATTCTGCAGCTAGTAGAAGAGCTTATTGATCCACTACAATTTGCATACAGGCCTTGTCGGGGTGTTGATGATGCTGTAGTTACTTTATTAAATTTCCTATATCGCCATCTGGATGGGGCCAAAGCTCATGCTCGGCTCCTATTCATTGACTTTTCTTCAGCTTTTAATACAATCCAACCACATCTCTTAGCTGATAAACTTCTTAACCAGTTTAAACTTGATTTTAATCTTGTTGGTTGGATTTTAGACTTTTTAACTGACAGATCTCAGTGTGTGAGAGTAAACGGCTGCTTTTCCAAACAGCTGTATGCTTCTATTGGTTCACCACAGGGTTGTTGTCTCTCTCCTCTACTATATATTTTGTACACTAATGACTGTCGCAGCACACAAGCTAACAGGCATTTCATTAAATATGCAGAGGACACAGTCATTGTAAGTCTCCTTCATGGTGAAGAGTATTCCCATGGGCCTGTTGTGGATGAGTTTGCTTCTTGGTGTGATCAGCCATTCTTTTTTATAAAAGTTTTATTGAATCTGTTTTAATGTTTTGTATCATTGCTTGGTATGGTAATTTGTCTTTGACCAATAAGACCAGACTTAGTAACCTGGTTAAAGTGGCTGGTCAGATTTCGCGGGGGTCTCAGGTCCAGCTTGTGGACTTTTATAGCAGGCAGTTGCTGAGGAAGGCGACCTCTGTCATGTTATGTTCAGACATCTTCTCTTTAATGATTTTCAGCTGCTTCCCTCAGGTTGTCGGTATAAAGTGCCTGCAGTGAAGACCAAGAGACATGGAGTGTCTTTTATACCTGCTGCTATTATCATGATCAATAACATTAAACCATAAGCGTTGTTGCTATCACTACTGCACATTGCACTTTGTTGATGATAAAATTTGGGCTGGTCTCTCTGGGCGGTTTCTTTTTTTGTTTTTTTTGTTTTGTTTCATGTGTCGACATACTGCAAATCAATTTCCCATTGTAGACAATAAAGTTACCATTGAACCATTGAAAACATTTTAACATGCTGGTCTATGGGGACTGACTCAGTTTTGGAACTGCAGATTTTGGCGCCTCTGCATTGGCTTCATTTTTTACAGCCCTGGAGATCAGTACTTATGTCTACAACATTTTTCCAGTTTGTTCCCCTGCGGGAACGGCCTACAATATCATGTGCAACATTTGCAGAAATCTAGGGAAACTGTCGAGTTGACAATCAATCTTAATGATGCCGGTCTCTGTGAGCTGTCCTCTCCAGGTTCAGCGACCCGCACGAATCGCATTCATCACCTCCGGTACAATCAGTTTTCTGTCGTAGTTTCCTTCCGTCGCTCTTTAGTCACATAGCGCAGGTGGCTGACACGAGATCCTCAGGGACCATCTGGCTGACTTTAATCAGGAAGCAGTGACGCTGGCACTCCCAGCTCACTTCCCACCCTTTTACCCTCCCCTCTGCTGGGGACTTCCTCATGCGAAACAGTCAGATGTTTAGAATCTGTTGCATTTAGATGGTTGGTTGGGAATACCTGTCTGGATAATAGTGCACTGTGCCGTGAAATATTAATTTCTCCTAACAGATCCCATCTCCTCTGTTTTCCCCCCTGCCCTCCTCTCTCTGTGTTTGTCTCTGATTGGCTGTGTCTGGAACTGTCTGCGATTGTGCGGTGGGGATGTGACTGCAGGTATTTTGGGGATCGGCTCAAGGATGTATTCACACAAGAGGATTTCCAGCTTTACAGGTGATGAAGGAACCTTTATTAAAAATCGTTCTGTACATTTTTAGAGTTTTAAACCAAAAAGAGATGCCTGAATTTTTTTTTTTTTAATGGTGACATACACAATATTAGTTGTTAATACATATCCTGTTTTTATTTGCATCGATAATATACAACTATTACATCATTTAGATGTACACGTATTTAGGTATCTTTGTTCCCAACATGCACATACACCTTTTCTATTATTAAAAAGTAGCATACAACCAAAATGACTGAACATTGTCACAAACCTTTAGTGCATGAGTGTCTGTGTAAACATCAGTGCTTGTTGAGCCCTGCCGAACTTTATTTGGGATATTCTTTAAAAGCTTGAGCAGTGCTGCCTGACGGCGTACCCTGGTCATAAATCATTCTGTTTGAAGAAATAAAGTCGGAGCTTTCAACCTGTCATATTGTGTCTGTTTTTCCCCGTTAGAAATGTGCGTGGGCGAATCCAGGAAGTTATTGCTCAGACGTTTGGTTTGGACCCAGCTTTGATGTACCTCACCAAGCCCACCTTCTTCTCCAGGATCAACAGCACAGCAGCCAAGACCCAACACGACGAGTACTGGCACCCGCACATTGATAAGGTAAGGCACAAAACCAGATCCTCGTCTGTTTTTCAGAACAGGTACTGCAAGCAAGAAAAACTAAAGGTTCTTGAAAAGTTCAAACTTAAAAAAAAGTATTTGAAGAACCAGTCAGACATTATGTGTTGCTGTCAGTGACATTACCTGTTTAAAGCCCTCCACAAGGTAGGTTTCATAAGGTAGGCTAACTCATTAATCATTAAATTAACAAGATTAAATAGCATTCAGTTATTATTTTCTCTTCCTGCTCTAGTAAATAATCTTTCTGTCTCCCTTCTTAAAACTGCAAACTGCTGCTTTGTAAATTGTAAGTTAAGTAATTACATATATTTATATACAAACTTCTACTGTTAACAAATGAGGAAATAAAAATGAATTTTTACTAATGTTAGTGAGTTATCTCTGTCCATGTCATTAGTCTGTGCAATAAAGGCAATTAATGAATTATATATTGTTTTATATGCTCACTGGCCACCTCATTAGGTACATCTGTTCAGCTGCTTAGTCATGCAGATATCTAATAAGCCAATCACAAGGCAGCAGCCTAATATATTCAGGCATGTAGACATGGTGACAATAACCTGCTAAAGTTCAAATTGAGCATCAGAACGAACGGTGACGTGAGTGACTTTGAATATGGCATGGTTGTTGGTGTCAGATGAGCTTGTTTGGGTATTTCAGAAACTATTTATATACTGTGGGTTTTTTCCCCAATCAATCTTCTCCAGGGATTAAAAAGAATTTCTAAAATAAAAGAAAATATCCAGTGAGTGAATCCACTTGGTGAAAATGTCTCATTGATGCCAGAGATCAGAGGGGAATGGGCAGGTAACAGTAACTCAAATAACCACTTGATCTGATCAGTCTCAGTTGCTGCTGTGACTTTCACATGTAGGGTCAGAATTTGGCATAAATGACATGAAAGCATGGATCCTTCATGCTTTCATGTCAGTGGTTCAGACTGGTGGTGGTGTAGTGGTGTGGTTGATATTTTCTTGGCACAGTCTGGGCTCTTAATACCTTATACTCTTCAGAGATAGCACACCATATCAAGAAGCTAAGACCTTCTCAGGCTAGTTTGGATAATGATCAGTGTATCTGGAAATGTTTATGAAGCAAGCTGCTGCTGGTTTTTCAGATTAGTAAACACAACATTGTTAAACTCAGCTAAATCAGCTCATTTTACCCCACTTGTCATTTAGACAGCTGTTTAAAGTGTTATTAAAAAGGTCCTAAAAGTTTTACATTTAACCTGTTTATACGTTATAGAAACCAGGGTCAAAATTTAATCCTCTGCTATTAAATGATTCTGCTGGGAATCATCTTTGGAGATATCGTCAGTGGATTGGCTGAACCTGTAAACAAAGTCCAGTCAGTCTACCTTCCAACACTCACCTGTGTCCTTGAGGTTTAGGTGGTGAGAGAACTAATTCGATTTCACATACAAGCTGCTGAAATGAGTTTCCACAGGGGAGCTGTTCTCATCTATACATACAGTGTGAGAAGAGGTTGGGGGTAAGGTTGGGTGATATGTAAAAAATTTTCCAATCATCAGTCCAATAAATGACGATAGGCGATATATTTGCGCAGGTGAGCAATGTAATCATGCACGGACTGATTTGCGCGTTTAGAATTTATACGTTTTGTTTAAACAGTTAAAAATCAAAATGTCTCTTCCAGTGAACATTAAAAAAAAAAATCTTGGACGTAATGTTGTTTCATTTTGTATTTGTTGTTTGGTCGATAAACACTGGAACGGCCTGTAAACACGGTTATAGTGGAAAAAAAGAAGCCAGTTTCTCTTTGTTTCCCACCATTGTGGGTTTTTTCCATTTAAATAAAATGTTTTTGTTTTTTTCTGAACATAGGCTACTGCCTTTCTTTCTTTCTGTTATGAGTTTGAGTAAATGAATCGCTGCATTTGGGCGCACTCTGAGGAGGGATTTGCTCGCAGCTGGAAGAAGGTGCCGTTGAAACGGCCCTATTATTTTTTTTCCGTTGACTGCTTCTCTTAGCTTCAACCAACTCTATTAGCAAACTTACTCATGGGCAAATAAATAAATAAATAAATCGCTCTTGTAAAAATGATAGGCTGAGCCTTTCACCCATCTTCGATGGTTGATAAATTCATCTAATCGCCCAACCTTAGTAAGGGGCGGGGGGATGCCTTGACACAGTAGTAGATTTCTCCAGGATTCACTGAAAAATGCTGCACTTGTACATTTGTTTTAGTTGGTATTGATGTAAAATTGAAAAAAACTGACTTGGTTCAGATTTCGTTTGTAATAATATGATAATGGCTGCAATTATAGCCTCAGGGCCTGAATTGCCAAGACTGTTTATAGACGCAAAACTCTGGGAGAATATTAACAGGACAATTTCAGTCCTGGATTGCTGAATTATCGAGATAGCAGCTGAGTGCAAAAAAAGCAAGTGGTTGCTTATTGAAACCTAATGTCAATTATCTGGCGGAGAGACCCCCATAGAGGATGAAGATCAAGTGAGATTAGAAAACAGTGGCCCCATGGATTTTGTGTCTCGAGTGATTTCATTCAGGTTAGTAAAAGGGTGTATCTCATTATCTCCAGGCATGTCAAACTGGGTGGGAGCCTTTTTGCATCATCAAAGCAACAGTGAGAAGGGTCTCAAGGCCTCTTCACTCACATCTTGTTCTCACTTAGAATGTATCGTGGACTTTTTTCTGAAATGAACAAAGATTTAAATTTCTGTTAAGCTTGTTTATTCATGTAGCTACCAGGTCACTTTCAGTGGAAGACTTTTCCTTCTACCTTTGAACGAGGTTGCAAATATGTAGTGCCAAACCCACCCTGCTCTGTATCTGCCACATATGTGACACCTAATAATATTTTTTGATCATCCCTTATTGATGGTTTACCACCAGTTCAGCAGTTCTAAAACAGCTGCTGTTTCACATTTAGACACTGCACACAGAAATGGTTTTACATAGATCGTGTCTTTAAATAAGTGACATTGTCCCTGCAAGGCGGGTTGTTAATTTCCTGTAGCCCATGTTTCTGTTCTGTTATGTAAACTCTTCACATCGTACATCATTCAGTCATAATTTCTATTCATGAGGTGCAGCTTTAAAGCTCACTGCTTTAATCTTGCTCTTTCATTTTACACTTTTGTCACTGAAACAAGACCTTGAGGCAACTTGAGTTAGATGTGTTTTGATAGGAAAAGACCAACAAACTTTTCATGGCTTACAAATTGTGTTATTAAAATTGAAAAAATGTGTTAGTAGGTAAATTCTGAAATGACTTTAATTATTGGAAGAATATATTATGTTTTATTTTTAATTTTTAAATGTGTTACCAAAGAGCTGGTGAAAGAAAAATACTTTAAAATTTAAGAGATGTCCCTGAATGTTGCTTTTGCAATAATGTTTAAACTGCACACCAGTCTGAATATTATTCTGTGGTTCTCCTGCTACACGTTCACTTTGGTTGTGATGATCATGACTGTGCTCCCTTTCTGAGGTTATTCTTGTTTGCTTTCGCTTCATCCTTGGTGTACACTTAACACCTAATGTGGGCCTTGTGGCCATATTAATATTTGCCACCTAATCGTCTCCTGCTGGCCTTTGACAGCTGGTGAAACTTAATCAGAAAAGAGACACCTTTTTCCCTCCATCTGTCTCTGCTGCTATTTTGAGGCTAATTGGCCAACCCAACCCTCATTTAAATGTAAATGGCCCTCGGCCGTCTTCGGTGGTCGATTTGTCTCCCCATCGATCATAGCACTGATGCAGTGTCATAGCAGCAGTTAGGGTGTGACAGCACAGAAAGCGTGTTTTATCTCAGATCTGCCGTTGTAATAAAATGGAATTGAAGGTGAAGACACGAGTGTCAAGTAGCCTCTTCATTCCTGACCCTTCCTTGCCTTCTGCTGGAGTAAAGCTGTACAACTTACTAACATGGTAATCACCCTGGAATACAACCACTCTGATGCTCTCACCAAGGATAATTGCACTCACTTCAATGTTTGCAACTCCACCAATAGGGCATTTTCACCAGACACTAAGATCTTTTCACATCATATTTTTACAGCTACAAATGGCACCTGGTCCACTTTTACAAAGGCTTTGTCACTCAGCCAAAGGCACACAAAGATGGCATCTTGCATACACTCATTGTTATTTTATGGTGACAGTGGGTCTGATGAATGTATGTAGTGTAAAAGCTGCAGTCCTGTTATGACAAACATATAAAATGGTGCAGTTCTGATCAGCCCGACATCAGTTGAAGGGACATTGTTTTGTGTTTGCAACCCATCCATGACCCACCAGTGTTCTTAGTTAAAAAGTTTCTCTGTTAAGATTGTTTGGTACATGGCCCTGTCCATCAGCCCCTCAATGCAGTCATCCTGTACCCTTAGTATAAAAACAGGCTTAAAGCGTAATGTTTCCACCTCCGTGCTTAATTGTGGAGATGGTGTACTTTGGATCATACTCAGCATTTCTTTTCCTCCAAACACGGTGGGTCAAGTTGTTGCCAAACAGCTCAATTTTGGTTTCATCTGACTGCAGCACTTTCTCCATAGCTCCTGTGAATCATTTAGAAGTTGGCAACCTTGTGCTTTCTTGAGCAGGAGACCTTGCAGGTGCTCCAAGAGTTCAGTCCATTATGGTGTAGTGTGTTACCAGTTGTGGGCCACCTGCCTTCAGAGCGTTAACAAGCTCCCATTGTGTAGTTTTGAGCTGATTCACCACCTTTCTCATGATCATCCTCACCCCATCAAGCAAGATTTGACGACTGATGGTCATTTTATGTTTCTTAAATTTTTTGAATAATTGTAACAATAGCTGTCACCTTTTCATCAAACTTCTTGCTGATGTCTTGTAGCTCATTCCAGCCTTGTGCTGGTCTACAGTTTTGTCCCTGATGTCCGTTGACAGCTTTTTGGTCATACCCACGGTGGAGGAGAGGCTGGAATGGAAGAAATTGATTCTGTGGACAAGTGTGCTTTATACACAGAATGAGTTGCAATCCGGAGTATGTGTAATTGATTGATTTTATCTGATATCTTTATAAACAAACAAATGACCAGGGGCTCAAATGATTATTTCCCCCACTGTATGTAAAGAATTAAAAGCTAAAGAGCCTCGTGTTGCTACTGAAAAATATAAGCATAAGCATAAGCAAGACATTTTTTTTCTTAACATTAATGATCAAGTAAACATTTGAACTTCTTTGAATCGGCATCTGCAAATAATTGTCAATAAATGTCTCATAGAAATATGTCCGACTGTCAAATTCATAACTCAGTGTTTCCAGATAGGTGGAACCTGTCCTATTTAAAGTGCTGATGTTTAAGGCATGCTGTTCTCTTTGCTTTCTGTGCAGTCACTGTAAGATTTAAAGAGCACTTTAAGGCATTTTCTTTTTTCTTTTCTTTCTTTTTTTTTTTAAGTTGTGGAAGTCTAGAAACTAGTTACATATTCTAACTAGCTTCTACATTTAATGACATTCAGTGAAATGTAAATTATTTTTCACATGACTTTAAATCCTAGGGGATTGGGAATTTTTAAGCATCTTCAAACTCACTCGTTTGGTTTTCAGGCCAGCAAACTTCAGCAACGTTTGCTGTGAGCTTCTGTTACTGTAACAGTGTATAAGCCACAATTGGCTTTTACTATGGCCTGATGCATGCTAGGTGTGCTGCCTGGCATTGTAAATGTCAGTAATAGATTAACTTTTCAGATTTACAGTGTATGTTAGTAAAATGTGTTTAACGTTTGCCAAAAATAAAACCTTACATAACATGATTCTAACTTCAGGCAGCCTCTCAGTCCCATGGTTACACTATATTTTCATTTCACACTCTTCTCTAATTGGAGAACACAGACGTTCAGGTACACACACAAAGAGACAAATGTTTATGTATTGCTAAAGTTTCCTATTGTAGAACTCTATTGGAAACACTTATGAGTGCTTTGTGAATGATGCTGGTTTGACGTTGTTTCAGGGATTCATAAGACTCTTAGTAGCTAACTTTTGTTCTTTCTTTGAAGTGAGGGCACTCTTGCTCTGAAATGAGTGAGGCAGCCGTTTCTTGTTCCCTCTCAACTTACTTTCAGATGATTTATTAAGGCTTTGAGATCAGGCGCTTTCATGTTAGTACTGCTATTAGTTGTTCAGCAGAAACGGGCAACAGTTCATTTCCCATGAATAAAGCTTGCTGCTGCTTAAAGCGGCATCATTTTGACTTATATTTGAGTGATTACAGATAAGGGGGAGTGGGAGGGAGGAGCTGGCAGCAGGTAATCTTTGAGAGACGTAAAGACAAAGCTCTTCTTTTCCCACGAGCCGCTGACACAGTGGGCACAAACAGGTGGCTGCGATCCTGCTGTGGGAGAAGCTGTGTGGTGTTCTGCATGTAGTTAAATGCAAAGTGTATACACAAAGAAACTTCACAGTGAGTTTATGCAGAAAGTAGCCACTCTATCTGCCTGTAAAGAACATGCAGGTGGGATATTTCACCTAATGTTTCATGTGTGGAACTGCAGTGAGAGTTTCCAAACTGTGCCTCAGAGCCTGGGGACCTCATGTGGAGCCAAAATGTACAGAAAGAGAGCTGTTACTGCTTCTATGCAGATTCAGCCTTTATGTGGATATTGTTTTACAGTATGATGGGATATGCTTCATGAAGCAATATGCATCAAATTTACTTAGTCTATTTTCCGGTTTCCCAAATTGCATGCGTGAAAGGTTCCACAGCTGCAAATGCTTTTTGGAAGTTTTAGAAACGGTGTTCAGTAAGAATCCATACAATAACTTTGGGAATCCACAGGAGTGACACTCCATAGGCAGACTTTACCGGAGCCTTAGATCACTGCTTCCCAAACGTTTTGTCATTGAGGTACACAAAGAAAAAGCCAAAGGCATGCTGTCTGTTCTTTTTGTTGTATTATGAAGGTATTTCGGAAACACATTTGTGACATGTGAAACCAGCAGCATTGACCAAGCTTGTATTTAAAAAAAAAAAAAAAAAAAAAATTTTACCTTTTTTTTTTATTTTTTTAAAGAT
>VVHJ01019972.1:36095-51663 GCA_015107715.1 Tylochromis polylepis
ACACAGACACACACACACACACACACACACACAGATTCCTTCCAGAGATGACAAACACACATTGTCCTTGTGGAAGGCCAAAACAATCACTTCCTTTGTGATGGAATGCCCGCAGGTCAGGCAAGGTCAAGGATCTTTAAGGACTGTAAAGCAATAAAAAAAAATGCACATATGTGTGGAAAGGAAAATGGGACTCATTCACAAGAAGGCTATTTATAGCAGTGTTTTCAGTGTATGTTACTGTAAACACCTTATCACCAGAGGAGTTCGACCTTCCTTTTTGTGGACCACCATTTTATTTTTGTATTTAAATGCTCACAGTCTTGTTCAGACAAAGCGCCATGTCTGGCGCAGAGCTCAGCTCGAGATATTTCAGTTGCTGCATGGAGATGGTTTTGTTCCTCCCCACGTCGGTCTTTATTCCCCTTCACCCCTCCTTCTCTGCACCGGCTGAATCAGCTCACTGGGCCTTGTGGTGTCACTTTGCAATGGCATCCCCATAGAATTACTTTACAGAGACTATCCATGTATCAGTGGCAAAGACTTGTCTCCCTCAGTGACAGAACTAGAAGGGGCATGGTGAGCAGGAAATGACTTTGGAACAGGAATGGTGGCACAAGTGAAAGAATGATCAACAAGAAAAACCTTTGCTTAACCGAGAATTGAGGAGAAAAAGGCACAATAAATCAAAAGTAGCCATGGAGCCTTTATGTAACATTTTGGCTCTTGTTCTCAATTTAATGTTTAAAAAGCATCTGCATTCACTTTCAGCTGTGTAAAGTGCAGCATCTGACATGGTGAAAAGTATGGCCAAAGGGTAAATTTTAATCCTGCGTAGTGACTAAACAGCAAAGGAAGGAGATCAGCTTAAATTGGCACACATGTGAATATTACTCACTGAACTTTTATCTGACCCGTATGATTAGAAAGGAACTTGAGCAGTGGAGTTTACACATGCAGCGGGTGTCATAGTCGAGCAGTTTATAGCTCCGGGGTCTGCTCTGTTAAGAGGTGCAAATGGGTCTAGACGCAGCAAGATTGATTGTATATGGATAGAAAATTTGGTGCACACTGAGAGAGTATAATTTACTGGGTCAGTGGAGCTTGATTTTTATCTTTCTTGAAATCTTTGAAGCATTTGGACAAAACATAATCTAATTAGTAACAGTATATTTTCTTGTCACTTGCATCAGGATATCTGCTGACATACAGAAAAAGCATAGGGAGAAAGTTTTTTTTATAAAAAAAAAAAAGAGTGGGAAATAGTTATGTTCTAATTTGTCTACTACATTAAAGGGTGGTTACAACTTTTCACAAGCTTCATAGTTTTGGGATTTTAAAATTTTTTTTTACTGATTTAATATCATTACAATTATGCACAAAATGGAATAAGTGAAATGGATTGCCAACATCTGGTAAAACTTGGAGGTAGAACTGAAATTGAGCACAACTGATATATAAGCAATAATCCCCCACTGCAAAGAGTCAATTTGAGTCACTAAACTGTGATGAATATTTACAGTGGGAAGAAAAGTGGGAAGTTTTGTTGTCGTCATTATAAAGAGTGATTTAAAAATAACTTACCTATTGAATGGACCATGACAGGTGAGAGTACTATTTTGAAAGGGAAACAAGCTGGTATGGTATAGTTCCTGGAGGAGCCATAGGTGTCCAGTACTTTGCTGACTTGGTGGCAGTTAACCCAGGCCTTGGTGATCCCTAGCTGCTTAAAGATCATCACCTCTCAGGTGGGGAAGGAGCCCAAGTTTGTGTGTGAGGTCAAGAGATATTAGATACAACTGGGCTCACATCATTGTAAAGTTGCCCTTATTGAGTAACACTGAGCAGGGGTTATGTACTTGTATCCCTGTGGCTTGGACATCCCAGTGAACATAAGGGTTGCTTATCTGTGCTTTTGGGCTGGGAAGTGTGTCCTGATTGTTGTGCCCAGTCTTCTTCGAGTCCCTCAGGCACTTTCCTGTATCCCACCCAGGAACTCAAAGTAAATGTAGGGACTCCAAAAATGTGCTGGGAGTCACAGGTAGAGGTCTTGTCCTAAGAAATCTTCAGCTCCCATCTCTGTAAGAACTTTGACAGCATTCCAAGGGAGGCTGGGGACCCTGAGTTTGACTGGACCATATCCTGCACCTCCATTGCTGAGCCACTTGGACAACTAAAGTGGTTAGTCTTTGTTGTGGTGGCAGTCCCCAGACAAAATAGTGGACATCAGACATCCTTGCTTGTCTTATGGCAGGGGTGGCAAACTCCAGGCCTCGAGAGCCGGTGTCCTGCAGGTTTTAGATGTGTCCCTGATCATCACAGCTGATTTAAATGGCTAAATTACCTCCTCAACATTTCTTGAAGTTCTCCAGAGGCCTGGTAATGAACTAATCATTTGATTCAGGTGTGCTGACCCAGGGTGATATCTAAAACCTGCAGGACACCGGCCCTTGAGGCCTGGAGTTGGCCACCCCTGTCTTATGGGATTCTGTACCAACAGCTAAACCAGGGCACAGTTCTGGAATCAGAATTCGGGAGTGGGACAAGTTATGTCAAACCACAGACCAGTCATCCTCAAAGCTTTCCTGGGAAACTGGCATGGTTTCCCAGAAAAGAAAGCAGGTTCCTGCTCACATTGCATGCTGTAGGGATGGAGTCCTGCTGACCTAAAATTAAGCTATAATCAAGTGTTGGAAGGAATACTTTGAGGATTTCGTCATTCCTACTGACACACCTTACATAAAGGAAGCAGCAACTGGGGAGAAGGGAAACAACTTACCCATCAGTGTGGATGAGTTCACCAAAGTAGTTAAAAACTCTCTGTTGGCTAGGTTCCTTGGGCAGATGAAGTTTGCCCCAAGTTCCTCAAGGCTTTGGATGTGGCTATAAAGGTTGACAGGTTTCTGCAACAATGTGTAGAAGCTGGTGACAATATCCCTGGATTGGCAAACTGGGGTGGTGGTCATTCTTCTCAAGAAAGGGGACAGGAAAGGGTATGTACGATATTAGAAGGATAACACTCCTCACTCTCACCAGGAAGGTCTATGCCAGGTTATGGTTGAGTCTGGTATTAAGAAGAAAGAGAAGCCCTGGTCTTAGAACATTGGACCAGCTTTTTATCCTCTCAAAGATATTCAAGGATATGAAAGTTTGCCCAACAAGTTTACATACGTTTTGTGGACTTGGAGAAAACATTTGACCCCATCTTGGGGCCCTACTTGGTGAGACTGGCACATAAGTCCTGTAGTGAGAGCTTGGTTCACATTGATATCACCAAGTAAGATTCATTCCTGGTGGGTGTTGGTCAGGGCTACCCATTGTCACAGCTATGTTCAGAATTTTTATGGGTAGAATTTCTAGGGACAGCCAAAGGGTAGAGGGTGTTGGGTTCAGTGGTCTGATCTTTTATCAGCTTTTTACAGATGATGTGGTTCCTAAGTCTGTTTGTTCCTATAATCCATATTACTTTTAAAATGATTAATGGTAAAAAAGTACATACCAATTTCTAGCAAAACAAATCAAGTCAAAATGTAATAACAAAACTGAGCATTACCTTTTAAACTAATGTGAAACAGGAGTGAAAACTATGTTGGGGTAATATTTTCATCTGTAAATTCAATGCACCATTGAGTATGCAAAGCAGGAGTATCATGTATCTGGAGTAGAGCCAAAGTAAGCAGAAGTGCCTTGAGGCGACTGTTGTTGTTATTTGGTGCTATATAAATAAAACTGAATTGAAATGAACTGAAGTGAATTGAACCCCAGAAGCATGCCATTCGTTGTAAAATTGTTGCTTAATTGAGTTTAGATGTAGAACTTTGCTTTTAGACTTTCAGAAAAATTTAGGTCTGATCTTGGCTACTCAACCAATACTTTTTGGTTTTAGTTTCATCATGAGACTGTTGAAAATAAGAGTAGATAAGAATATAATTTAATATAGAATATTTTCTATTAAGACATATACACAGAGGACAGTTTGTCTATAATGGTTGAGGAGCTCTTAAGCAAAGTTCCAAGAGCAAAAGTTCCTAAGTAGTATTGTGGTTACAGAAAGGCTGTAGTTAAAATGCATGGTGCTGATAAAAACCATGCTGCTCTGCAATATTTAAAATCCTTACTTCATGCACTCATGGATATGAGTGACATTTCCTCACAGGGGAATAATCAGGTCACTGAGTGCACTTGCGATTGTTATTCAGTTAGTGAAAGTTGTGTATAGCACTATATATCCCAGACATTTTATGTCAGTCCACATACTATGAGAGGAGACAGGTTCAGGTCTTAAGTACAGTCAAGATCTACCAGAAGTTTATCTATTAAACAGCGCATTAACATGTGTTTGATCTTAAAGTGATTTGTGCTCCATGCTAAAACAGAACCTGGCACTAAAATGCACTTTGATTCAGAGCAATGGCCACAATGTTTATCTCTGATCAAGCTCCTTTTGAGTCTTAATAGGGGTACAGTTACTGTACATTGATACGTCTGGTGGGATTTGGAGTGTGGTGTGTCCGAACCAGACACTGTTTCAATCACACGGCAAGGCTGGAATTGGAGGAGATGTTTTCCTCTGAATCTAGAACGTGGTATGCAATCAAGATTCAAGACCCCACCTCCAACCCCTTACAGTTACTTACACACATATACAATCAAGTTGGCAATCCAATCCACAGTGGTGTTGCCCATAGTCAGGAAGTGCTAATGAAGTTATTAATGATATTCATGTGTGCAATAGCGTGCAAGCAGGGACTGGGTCTCCATTAGCCAGCTGGTCAATCTGTCTCAACTTTAGTTCATGGTGATTAATAAAGTGGGAAGAAAAGAGTAAAAGAGGCCTTTTCTCTGAGCCTTGTCAATTAAAAAGGAGACAAAAAATGTGATCAAGACAAAGAGAGAATTCAAAAAGTCACTTTGGCACAGGAGCATTTCTGCCATTGGATCACAGATTAATGGTAAATGTCCCGATATAAACTTTTGTTGCATGGATGGCTGTTTGCACAGCTGACACTTTTCAGTGCTCCTTGTTATTTACAAATTTGATTTAACTTTACAGATTACTTTGAACAAAAACACAGTTGCAGACCAGTGATCTGTTATCATAGTCATAGTTTAAGAGATGGCAGGAGTTAAGATGGCGAAAGGGCAAGCAGACCTCTGATTTTTGTGGGCTGGATCCAGTTGCTCTACTACTTGGGCTCCTTAAGAATCTCCTTCCCACTTGTGGCTCTAAGCTTGTGCAACATCTCCCTCTGCTGGGTGTCCACTAAACCTTAGAGCTGAGACAAGCTCTCTTTAACTACACTCCTAAAAGATTGAATGCATATAAAAAGCAAAACTCAATGATCAGCTCTCTTTCTAAGGAATCTGTGTTATCTCTTTTCTGTTTTGTCTAACAGCTTGTGTTCACAGATCTGAATTAAAAATCACCTCAATACCATCACTGCTGCTCTTTTCCTCAATGGAAACAACTCTTTAATTTCCTGTTTTCTCTGTGTGTCCAAGTACTTTATAGTTAACTGGAAATAAACAAAAGGAGAAAGTAGACTGACTTTCAAATAACAGCTTATCTCACAGGAGTTTGTGTTGCATACTTTGTCTCCACCTACTGGAACGGCTGAGTTGCCACTCTGCTTTTCATGTCTTTTTAATGACAACTTATAATGTTCACAAAATCATTAAACCATAGGTACTCTACCACAAGTAGAAAGCAGAGAATGAAATTTGCATTGCTTAAGGCTTTACAGGTAATCTCGGTAACATTTAGAGATAGAGAACTATTTTGCAGTATTCTTAAGGGTCATGTGTTACTCCGCATGACTCTGTTAGAGAGAGTCTTGCAGATAACACCCCACGGATCAATATTATAACAAAACGTTTTTTTCTGCATCATATGTATGTAGATTATAATGTCCTGGACAGATTCTTGACATATTGCTCTAATTTATTATACCACACACAGATGGGCATGGACTCCCAAACACATCATCATTCGAATGGGTTCCTGATGACAGCGGTCAAGTCTGAATTTTATACAGGAGTGCCAGGATCCAACCACCCATTAACCACCAATATATCCCTAAATATATTTAATCGCTTGGTTATGAATGATTTATCTGTCCGACAGCATGAGGCGCCAGCACTGTGTACGCTTGGGAGCCATTATTCTGTTCGAGCTAAATCTAGATAAAAGAAAGACAAATTTATTGCTCTCGTGCACCATTGATATAATAGGAGGAATTGCATTGTTCACATGTGCTATCTGCCACTTTCTCTGAGCTTTATGTGCATCTGTGTCTCTGCCAGCAGGCATTTTCTACAAATTCTGGTAGATTCCAGTAAGCAGTGTCAGACAGCTTTCCTAGGTTTAACGGGAAATCTGTCTTTGGGGTGCAAGATTATAACCTCTGCAAACCGCTGGTCAATGGAAAAGTTCTAATCCACTCATACACCAACCACTCCTGGGTGTAATATTGGCTCAGGGAGATACGGAGGTGGCCGATTTGACCAAAAACAAATAAATTCTGTGAAGGATAAAATAAATACTCTGAATACTCAGCATATGGGGAAAGGAAGAACATTTTTTGGTCTCTGTTTTCTTAGAGTCACTTTTGATTATGTTGCAATTGAATTCGGAGGCCGGAAAATGCGACGCGGTAGATGTGGCTGCAACAGTAATAGTGATCTCCAGTCTACTCCCTTTAATCCCTTTTGTTCAATAACTAATTCCAAATTACAGTGTGATCTGAAGATTTTTAGAGTCATGTCTATATTGTCCACATCACCACAACACTATATTGCCACTCCACAGTTACAGTGCAGCAGCCTCTAAAAGAATCCCCATAATGACTTTTGCTCTTGCATGTCCTAAATGTTCTAAGATGGTCTAAACAAAGGAGACCTTCTGTTAATTCTGAAGGAATGCATGCAGTAAAAAAAAAAGTGTTGTACCGCAACAAAATAAAACCAAATGGAAAGCCTTTCATGTCTCTGCAGCTATAGTTTATAAAAGGGTTTATGCTAAGACTGAAAATATCATTGTCATGCTGGTAGAGGCTGAGGTAATGGCTCTAGCCTCAGCGTGGAGTATGGTTTCTCTTCTCTAACTGTTGTAATCTTCACCCAAAAAGCCTCACACCAGATGAAAGGAGGACCTGAACAAGGTTAGAAGAAAGAAGGAACTTCTCAGAGCAACCACAGACCCAGTCCAAAGGAGCTGTGAAGTGTGGCCCCCCCGCCCCGTGTTGTCAAGCAGCCCAAGATCATCTCTGTTTGCAGTTCCAGTGGAGATGAGAATGCTGACAGGGAGCTATGGCTTTAGCAATGCTGCCTGTCACTCTTCTGTCTCTGCGGAAATGTCTTCTTCCTCTGAGTGCCGAGGGGAAACTTGAGGGCAGACACACAGACCGACAGACAGACAAACCGCAGGCAGCCCAGCTCTCGAGTTGAAATAGCAGTCACTTTTTCACAGGAAGTCATTCCTCACTGCGATGCTTCGCTGCTCAGACACAACAAAGTGGGCTTTTGCAGACACAAACACACAGGAAGAAAAGCGTAGGGTTAACGGGAGGCCAGCGTGAGAGTTGAAATGGAGTGTGTGTTGACAGCATATGCAAATTGTGTGGAATCTTGTGTCCTCAAGGCAACTTGGAAAGAGATAAAATGGAAGCAAACAGAAAAAGAAACTGAAAAATAGCCTCGGATGATGTATATATTCATTCATATTTTTTTCTTTGGGAAAAACAACATCTATGCTTGGTCTGCTTACCTTTGAAATACATGACAACTAAGCAAGCCACCAATATTCCAGTCTCTCTGTACCAGTGTCACCAGGGCAACGTCTTTGCCATTCACAGTTGTTGACAATTCGAGCAATTCCAAGTGTGACCCTCCTGACCCACAATTATTTCTCTCTCACTGTCTATCTCTAGAATTCTTCTCCCAGCTCTCTCTCTACACACTGTCCAGCTTTTAGGAGCTACAAGAAGTTCCTCAACCCAGTTTAGATGTCAGATTACTGTTGTGGAGTCAAACAGGCAAACAAGCCGTGTGTGGCTGTGTAACAGATCCATCCAAACATTCCTTTGTGTACGTGAGGCCCCTGCAAGGTTCAGTGTGTGGCTGACACAACAAAGAGAACCTGTGTTTGACAAGCAGCCCGATGCCAGGATCAGTCTGGGGATGCCAGAGAAGCTCTTAATACTCTGAACCTACCTGAGACTGGAGTTACATTTAAGTAACTGACAATACAGACAGAGTTTTCATGCTATGAGGCAGCTGATAGAAATTATTTACCTTTGATTGTAGCATGATTGTTTTTCCTTGCTAACTTCTTGTCACTTCAGAGATCTTTAACTGGGATAATAAATTAACAGTCTAAAATGGAAGGATTTTTTTGCGTAGTCTTTCAAATAAGGAAAATATGCTTAGAAAGAAGAAGAATGGTTAGATGCAATGTAAGCGTAAACGTAATCCTCTAATTTATGACAGTCTTCATTCTCGTCCTTTTCCTTCTCCATTCCGCTTCTTACTCCATACTGTTATGCCGACTTGACTCGAGGCCAGTGCCTCATGCCTCAACATGCTACTTTATTGTCTTGCACATACTCTACATCCAGCTCTCATGCAAAAGCAACCTACAGTAATGCGTACCAGTGGAGCCTGCTGTCATGAAATGGCATATGAATTACACACCATTCAGTTTAGCTCAGTGTTTCTGAAACAGTTTCTTTCGCAATTCAGAAGACGAAAAATGTTCACATGCCCCAAGCCCACATTTCATATTATTCAATAGCAATGATAGGGTGAGGAAACTTGTTTAAAAAAAAGGACATCTGTTATATAAAACAGTCAAATAACACAAAACAGTGCTGTGACTGGTGCGGTTCACATACTCAACATTTTATACCTTTTATCAGTATTTTCTTTTTTACTGCAGATGGACATGTGGTCATATGGGTCACATCACATGTTACCATGTGACTGTATTTCTGTTCTTCCTAACTATGGCAATGATACCTTAGATGATCGAACTTCATCTAATGTGAAAAAACTTCTACATTCAAACCTCATAACTGATTATCTTAATAGCCATGGGTCATGTGTTTACTGTGGCTTACTATTTAAAATTGTTGTTGCTGTATTTGCCCAGATTATTTCCCCAGATTTTTTGTTCTTTTTTTCTTTGAAATAAAAGGTTAAATCAAATAAAAAATAAGGAAAATAGCTGGCTGTGACAGCCGTCCTGTGTAATCGTAAAACTTAAAAAACAATACCAAAATGTATCGGCTGTTGTATGTGCACTTTAAGCTTGCAAGGAAGAAATATAACCATTGCATAATATGAAATCTTGGCATGCACCACAGAGGAAATTTTAAGGATGATTGGTCAAGCTAATTGCTCTCTTATATCAACAGAAATCTAGCTTAAATATCACTTTACGTCAACAAACCTGAATAGGCGCACAGCAAATATCACACACTGCAGTGCATCAGACCACTATTATTATGCCTCGCTATACAACTGCCAAGCCATCAGCGAGCAGTGGATGCCGCAGATGGCCTTTACATATTACATATGCTGTGTTTGGTGCTGGGATAGAATATGAGAGACCCTCTTACATACAGTGCCAAAAAAAAGCAAAACCACATTCTTATATCCAAACATATCAGGCCATCAGTATAGAGTCAGTCAGTCCTTAGTCTGCCAGATGCAGTGCTGAGGGGCAACAGTGGGGATGGATTGAGGAGAAAGGCATATGCAAAGATGGGGTGGCTTAAGAACGGTCAAACACTTTCAAGAAGGTTTTTTTTTTAAAAAGGACACTTAGCTTATGCACTCACATCTAGAGTGATTTATGCTGGATTTGTCAGCAAAAATAAATAATAACAAGTTTCCTTTGAAGCTAATTTGACTTAAATATAATTTCATTCTACAAATACTGCATGATGTAATGTAAGACAATAAAAGAGAATGCTTTTGTGAAAATATATTTTGTTCATTTTGCAAACGGAGTCTGGAGTTCATTGTTAGCCACATTTTTATGAACTGCTCTGTAACCAAGTGAGGACGACGAGCTTCCACTGGCTTCATAAACCCGGCGTGCCAGCTTCTTCCCCACAGCACGTTTGTCTTTGTGACCGCCATTGAAACGGTGTGTGGCCAATATCTCTGTGACCCTGACTGGAATGCCAAAACATTATCATTTTCCAGAGGAGAAAACACTGGGAGAAATGTATCAGGTACATTTCTGAGATTCTGCTTGATTTCTCAATGAACTTGGCCCTTGTTTTCTCAGTGTGACCCGAGGCCAAGCCTTCCCAGTTTGTGTGAGCGTTCACAAAAGCAAGCCTCAGAGTGTGCTTGAACGGCCATGGGACGGAAACGCACGCTGTTTGAGTTGGGAGAAGTGCAAACACAGACAGTGCATGGGTCATTGTGTGAGACAGAGAGGAGAACGAAAGACCCACTCGCACTGCAAACACTCCCAGCTGTTCAGATCGATGTTTGCGTTTGTGTGTGTGTATGCATATGTGTGCACATGTCCTCGCACTTGTACCTGTCCATAACTGCAGCCAGATACAAATATAGCACCACACCTTAAGTCAATGCACTCCATTTAGACTTCATAGGTATGTAAACTCCAACACCAAAGTGTGCATTTGATGTGTCCGCAAAGTTTACCTGAAAAGGGGAGGAAAGTTAATACCTAATGAAGTTTTGCAATGTTATCTCATTCATATTCTTGCCTATTGAGGCAAAACATGCTCAGAACAGTCACTAATAGCTTTTAGTCAGTGGACCAGCATGCACTGGAATCAATTATGTAAGCTTCTTATTTTAAAGTACTACAGAGAATATTGCAGAATTACAAACACTGAAGTCCTGAAGCAAACCTCAAGCTTACTTGTTATATTTGATTTATGCTTTATTGATGAGTTTTGTTTTTTTGATAGTATTGGGTTTCTTAAAAAAAATATAACAGCAATTATGCAGTTGAATTGTTGCTTCTGGGCACAGGGAACAAGTCATGTTAATATTATAGATGAAATTGTGTCTCAAGTGCCAAATTGATGTGGACTCTGTCTTTTCAGAGCTTTTCTCATATCCACAGGCTTATTAGAGGGCAACAAAGAGCACTGCTTGTATTCGCTCCACTGCACACAATGTCTGGGGGTTCTTTGCTACAGACACAAGCCACATGTCTGTCAGATTTTATTGTGAATGTAAATGCTAGGGTTCCACTCTCTGACCAAGGAAGCTAAAATGTGGTTGTTACACTTTTTTTTGGGTCACATCAGGGTCTTTTTTATGTATTTTTAAGCCATGAAATATATTTTTCCTGTGTTTGCCTTGAATGTGTGAAATTTTGCTCTTACTTCCTGTTAAAATGCAGTTTTTCCTTCCCACCATCGCCAGGTGCTTGCTCAAAGGGGGTCATTTGGTTGTTTTCTCTGTATTATTGTAGGGTCTTTACCTTGTAATATAAAGCGGCTTGAGGCAACTATTGTGATTGATTGATTTGGGACTATATAAATAAACTTGAATTGAATTGTATTTGTATTATAAATTCAGTGTTGTATTATTTGTATTTGTATTATTTTTCAGTGTTCTTGTAAGAGAGATTTTAGTCTCAACAATATTTACCCAGTGAATTAAAAATTGAAAAAAAAAATCAAAAATAACAAGAAATAAACAAGATATATGTATATATTTCCCATGCTCATTCCAGGTGACAGGCCCATGCTTAGACTGTGGCACACAAAGCCCTAGCCATCTGATTTAATGAAAACATCTGAAGGCAAAATGTTTGTCCAGGGCAGTCAGACCAATCAAATACTATTGAAGAGTGAAAAAGTAGCATTTCATTTCCTTCTGAAGGTTTCTTCAAGTGTGTGGCTGTGTGTATTATTGTGCATGTATGAGTCAAACTGTGTTTGACATACTAGGTCTGTGGGCACAGACATTCATTACATTATGATCCCTGGATGACATATAATTTTGAATTTTTAACTTGGGAAGGATTCTGGGGAGGCATCAAAACACGTGATTAAAAAAAAACCCCAACAAACAAAAAAAAAAACCTCAACTTTAATACTGAGGGAGGGCATAGACATATTTTACTGATGTGACATCACTGTGTTTTTTGGTCATTAGCAGTATCAGCTTGAATATCAATAAGTGTTTGAGAAGACAATGTAAAATCAGAAAAACAAACCGTGAATTATGCTGTCTTTTGTGTGACGCATGCCGTTTGATGAACGTGCTAAGATTTGTTCCAATAAAATGTATTCCTGCTGAACTACTGCATGCAGTAATTATCAAGTGTATATTGTATTACTTTTGTGCAAATATACATTCTCAGCTAGTCACTTGCGTAGACACATGGAACAGTAGCAACAAATGTTAATTTCAGTCATTCTAAGACCTCTCCAAGTTGAAACCGGACTCTTTTCTTTCCTCTATGTCATTTCATTCATTTTACTGAGTGTGTTCTTGAATATAGACTACAGCTTTGGCATGGTGTCCCAGACTGTCAGATTTGGGAAAACTGATCCTGCCTCCCCGCACTGTCTAAGAGCCCTGGCCTGATCAGGAAAACACCCGTGACAGTTTGGCTAGTGGCCTTGCTAAGAAGTGAACCCTTTTTAAAATAGCAACATTGCAAATTAATGTTTGAAGGTTTTAACATGAGAAAAAAACACTCCCCCCGCTTTGAGCTTCAGTTCAAACTTCATACAGTCTCAGCAAGTGTGGTGTTGGGCACTGCGGAGAGGAACCAGCTGTCGAAAAAACCTGCCTTCTATCAAGAGGGCATGGTGCAGCATTTCAGCTTTGAGGAAGAAGTGGGCCCGGGATTCATGCAGACCCAGCCTAGCAGATCTATGTTTGCACACATATGCACACAAATGAGCTTGTAAAGAACTGATATATCAGTAAGCATGGTGAGGAATTAATCAAACACACCCTGTTTCCCCACTTGCAGCTGTGCCTGAACAGGAGAGACGAATAGGTCAAACCCATTCAAAAGAATAGGAGGAATTATGGGGTTGGTCTAACTTTTGACCTCACAGTTCCATGTATGAGTTGACATTTTATATGCAGTTCAATTACTCCGAGCATACTTCTACAAATCTCCGTCATTGTATTCACAAAGTGAGCCTGAGCTTGGCTAATTGAAGGAAGTGTTAAAATTAAGAGGAACAGAGAGTCAGAGGGAGACGTCTGATGGAGATTGAAAGGGGGGACTTTGTGAGTACAATATAGCCATTTCCCCCCTCTTGCCTGGGGCCCAGCGTAGATGTGGTGGACCCAGCCCCAGACGCCACTCCGTGGTTTGGCACACTGTGCATTTCAGCCTTCTCACTGTTTCCAGCTGAACCAGCTCCCATGCAAACACATGGGCAACCGGTGGGTTTTCTTATTTAGTTGTCGGTCAAGAGTACTTAATAATATTCAAAAAGACAGTGCGACATATCATACCGCGCTTGCCAAAATATGATCTGCTTTTTTTTTTCTTTTCTTTTTCCCCTCCCTCCCTTCCCAACATTTTTCCCCTCTGCAGTTTGGGAAGAGAGCACGGAGATGAAAAGGAACAGATACACAATGCTGCAATCTAGACAAAGTTTGGCTGGCACTTATTAAAGTAATAGAGCAGACTGAGAAAAATGGCAAGCACAGAGCAAAGACAGTGACTGCCTTTCAAGAGACTGCAAATGGAAATATTTCAAATACAATGGCCCTGAAATGCAGCACAAAGCAGAGGCAGTGATGTGGCATATGACTTACGCAGATTGATATGTCCTCGCTGACCTAAATGCTGTCATCCCTGCCTCATCTTTTTGAAGTTAAATAAACAGTGTGTCACAAGATCTTCCACATGCCACCCAAGTGCTTCAGTGTGTGAGAGATTCTCTGTGTGTGTCCGCAGTGCTTGTGTCTAACAGTTTAATTTGTGGGTCCGTATGCAGATTTACTGCATGGACGCAGAGGGATGAGGAGTGTGTGTTACTGCGCACGGGAACGTGTTCGCCGCTTTGGATGCATGTGACATGTCTGTGATGACAATGGCGAGTGACAAATAATGATGACGCACACTGTCCCGGTTCTTGAGCCTTGCTTCAATTAAAAAAAAACAAAACAAAAAAAACAACAAAACGAGTCAGTCCTTTGAACATTTTAATTAAACTAAACAGGACCATCTCCACCCAGGCCTATGAGTTATGTACATCTGAAGACAAACAAGACCATCTTTTACAGGGCAGACATCAAAAACATGTCTTTTTTATGTCACCCTGGGCCTGCATGTTGACTTTCATTATTTCTAAAATCCATCTGGAATTTTGATGGGCATGTTTTGAAGGAAAAGGCCTTGAAACCACAATGCAGGGATGTCTTGAAACAAAGGTCTCTGCGGTTTTGTCTGTTTCTCGTGGCGAACAACAGCCCGACAGTCTCTGTGCTCAGATAGCTCATGTCTGTAATTTTAGTTTATGCCATCATTATTACAACACGTTAGCTATTTTTCATGTACTTTCTTTGGAAATATACTGAACTGATGGTTTATGCGTTCTTTAAAGAAACATACCAGGGACAATAAAATTTAAAGAGTAGAGAAAAAGGGTTCCTTGGACTGTGACTAGTTAAAGTAAGTAAGTAAATAAATCACTCTGATTAAATATGATCAGTTGTGACTAAAAATGAACTAAGGTAAACTCTAAGACTGGAGTGGCCTTGTCAGAATATCAGTTTTATTACATTTTCTCCAGTAACCAAAAAGGAAGCAGGGCATGTAAAGTGACATATCAATCAACTTTACAACTTCCAAGAGCAATCCTGTAAACAAGTAACCTGATCTATCTATCTATCTATCTATCTATCTATCTATCTATCTATCTATCTATCTATCTGTGTGTGCGTGTGTATTCCTTTTGCCACCAGAGGGAGTCTTCTTAGTCAGACATGTACAAACGTTCCCAAAGGAGTTAACTCCATAGTTTGAACATCTGCTCAAAATTCACATCACCCTGACACAAAGGCAAGAAATGCGAATATTGATGTTTTGTTTATGTTTTTTTTGTTCATGCATTTCACTGTTAATCAAAATCACTGACAGAATCCCACTGAACCAGTTCATTATTATTAATTATTAGTCATGCAGTGGTATTTTTTTCTCACTCAAACAGCTGGAAAGCCATTCCTCCTCTGTTTCATTTTATGGGGCTTACTGTTGTGGTGTAGCCCATCACTTGTGGGGCAATGCCTAATGTTGCAAGCGCCTAGCCGGGGCTACAGGCCTATAAAAGGCCATTTCACTGCGTTCCTTTTAGTTTTCCATACAACAACTGCACGTGTTGAGCTCAGCATTGAAGCCCGTCCCATCCTCTGCATATCCATGCTGCAGGAGGAGGAGGAGGAGGCAAGGAGCCCTTTTGTTACCTGTATTAGACTACCTGGCGGTTGCAAGTTAGTAACGTGGTCTGAGTTTAAGATGTCTTCAAAACATAGAAACAGCGATGTTCCAAAGCTTTAAACACCACGAAATCCGCGTTTTTTTCCCTTTTCTTTTAGG
>VVHJ01019973.1:2394-15362 GCA_015107715.1 Tylochromis polylepis
CCCCCTCGAAATTTTTTTTTTTTTTTATATTTTTTTTTCCCCCCCCCCCCCCAAACCAGCCCGAATCCATTTTTGTTGTCCTCTGTGATGTTTCATGCATTTTGGTGTTGCTAAACTGGCCAATTTTAAACTGGCCAATATTCCCTCTGTTTAATAACGTACCAGATTGCTGATTTGGCCACGCCTAAAGGTTTTGCTTTCTCTCTGATAGGTTTATTTTGATTTTTCAGCCTAATGATCGACATCTCTTCAGACCCCTTATGGAAAATGCCAGTGAACAGCTGCAACTTCAACACTTGGAATCATCTCTAGATCTTTTATCCCCTTAATTTGTCATGCAATACTGAGGGAACGAGCCTGGAACTGACTGCAAGTCAATTAATTTTGAGCCTCTGAGGGATGGGATGAGGGACTGTGTATAAAAATGGCCGTAATTTCTAAACAGCTAACACAAAACTTGTTTTTTGTATCAACCCCTGAAATTAAAGTTGAAATTCTGCAGTTTAATCAAATCTTGGCTGTCTGATTTAAAATCCACTGCGGTGGTATACAGAGGCAAAAACTGAGTCACTGTCCAAATGCTTATGGTTCATTGCTAATCTTGTTTTGTCTGTGCCGTTAAAGCAAATATGGCTTTTTAATGAGGTAAGTCACATTTTAAAAGAAACTTCCATTTCATTTTTTTTCCAATAAATTGAAAGTTTTATTTATTTATTTTAAAAAAGGCCTAACAGGGTTAGGCATACTAGCTGTTAAAGTCAAAATATATCATATCCATGTCCGTTTCACCTTTCACCTTATCATGCAAGTCTTTTTCTTTTTTTAAATACAGGCCAGCTGTCTATTACTAACACATAATGTATCTCTTTGTTTTGACTAGATCACTTAATGAGTACAAACAAGGCTTGTGTTACAGTTCTGCTGTGTTCATCATTTTTATTTTGTCCAATTAAGAGTTTTAATGGAACTGCTCACAAAATCAAAAGAAATGTGCTGTTTGAAAGAACACGTCAGCTATAGGACTTTGTCCTGACTATGGTTACCTTTTCAACAGAGACAAAAATATCCCTTAAGGTCTGACTAAGCCCAGATTCATCATTTCCTGCATTATTCACATGGTCTAGGGCAACTTAGTTATTATGTGCACACATAAAAACTGGTCTCTCAGAACTATTAAGAAACCACAGTCAAACAGTCATCAAACAATGCAACCAGAAGCTGCTCCTAGAATTTAAAACAAAAATATCCTAAAAGAATGATGTGTTTTTCCAAATAACAACTTAATCTTATTTGAAGCTTTAGGCATCAACTGAAAAGTTTAATGTAATGCTCTGAAGCAAAAAATATATTTCATTTGACACTCCATTTGTACAGTCATAAATAATAAATATAGAAAAAAAAAATGAAGGAAAAAAAAAAGAAAAATTATTGTTAAAATATTATTTCTTATCATTTTCAAATGGTTTAAACCAAAATCCTGCTAACATGTATAAAATATTAAAACGGAACAAAGCAGACTTGGGTCAGAACTAAGTGAGGGTTAGGTCACTTGTTCTGACTCACACTGCCTGAATAATGAGGCTTCTTAGCTTTCTATTCAAGCTGGATCTTCTTTATAGCTTAGCGAGGTTCTGTGTCTGTTTTTCTAGACATAATCCAAGAACTTAGAAATCCTCTTCTGTACTTATACGCTAAGATTTTTACATAACCTCTATCTACACAGTATTAACCGTGTTTAGTCTACAGTCGTGCACCTGTTGTGTACCATCTTCTATAGTTCTGTCCTTTTAGTGTGCATGTTCAGTTACTGTGTTTGCTATGCTCTCTGTGTATCTGTATTGATACCTTAGATAACACGTATCGCCCTTTTAGCAGTAAGACTGCTTCCTGCCCAAGGGCATGTGCGGTTTTTTAATTACTGTACTGTCATCAGTAATTGTTTAAGTAAACACATTAAATGATTATATAAACGAGTACCTACGGCCACTTTTTAATGAAAAGATGGAAATTGAGCAATGTGATAACAGACTGTAACTTTTAATATTTTTGTCCAACTCACTCCAATTGGTTAATTTTCATCCAAAGGATGTTAAAAGGATGGGTTTACATGCAAGACATATTTTACATCATAGCTTATATATATATATATTCCACAGACTTGCAGTTACATGGCCACAGTATTTGGCCTTGATATGCATACAAAGCAGCAATTGTCTGAAAAAGTAAATCCATCTTTTCTGTAAAAAGTTGGAATCAAAGCACCAGTTCCAAAAGGGCTGGAGGGTTAACTGTAGCTCCTGGGCTAGCAGGATTAGATTGAGCTTTACAGGAAGAGAAATAAGTAACAAACCAGAAAAGCAAACAGGGACCGCATACAGCATGTGAAACATTTTCAGAGCCCTTCATTTTAACCCCAAATCTTGTTAAAATGGATTCAACCCATTTTCTTCCTTTTAAGTCTGTATGTAATTCTCCACAATGTCAAACCAAAGGAAGGCTATGGAAATATACTGTTAATTCATCGTGGGATAGCCTTACAGAAGGACAATCAGTAGCACGGCACTTCACCCATAAGATCTTTATAGTGGGATGGTCAGATGCAAGTCATTTCCAGGAGTGCTATAAAGCATCTGAATTGACCCATTTGGCCACATTTCCCAACCACATGAAACCAGGCACTGAGCCTCACTTCATTAGTATAATCCACACAACTGAAAACTGTGGTTGCAGCATCATGGTGTGGAAACTAGTCCCAAAAAAGGAGGAAAATAATGGATCCAAAGCACAACATCTAACAAACTACCTTAGGCACCAAGTAAACACAAGTGCGGCTTTGGGTAACTTCTATGAAATTCATAGTGTGACCCAACCAGCAGCCAACATACCATTTATCATCTATCATCATAGAGGGACCTTAAATGGTTGTGTACTAAGGCTCCCATCCAGCCTTGATAAAACTTTAAAAAGACTGATCCCAAATTTGCCTAAACATCCAGTCCTGTCAATATTTGGTGGAGTCATCAAAAATGTATAGTTTCATCCATGACAACATGAAAGGTTGTTACCCAACACACTGCACGAGGACTACATCAAACATGCAACAGTTACAAGCGCTGTGGGAGCACCAAAATGTTGTAGATAAACAAGTGAGTGATAGCGTGAGATGGTACTGTATATTCGCTTGAGTACACAGCAAGATACGTAGTAAGTGAGCAGCTACTTAACTTCTCTTTCTGTACCGACACAAATCTCCAGTGAACGAATAACGCTGCTTTTTAGTTACTCCATTAATAACTAACACATGACAACCAACAGCTTACCCATCGACATTCATTTAGGGCCATAATGAACTTGGCCCATTAGGATTAATTTCTCAGCAAGAAAAGCAATCTACACATCAGCTACCGCCATTACTACAACCTACTTAGTTGTGCACAGAACCTCCAGGGAACACTCAAGCCTCCTCTCTTAACTGCAGTGACTGAAATATAGAGAGTGACAAATGGACCAATGCGATATTTTAATTTGGGGCCATGAGCAGTAAAAGCCTTCTCTTCAAATTTCAAATGAGACACGCAGTGAAGTGCCACAGAGTTTGAGGCACATGTGAGGAGATGGCTTGCAACCCTTCCCAGTGCAATAGGTCACATACACGCAAACTTCTACAATATATAGTGTAGCTGCACACATGCGCAGGTGTGTGCAGTTCTTTGATCTGACCAAGGGGCCGATATGTAAAAAGACTAAATGCGTTTATAACTGCCAATACTATAGCAAAAGGGTATTTGGCCTTGCATTTCAGCCAAAAGCTTAGGCTTTATCTGCATCTATCTATATGCATCACATTAACAGAGGAGAGAACATGCAGAAAACATCATTTCAATATACTGTTGTGGCGGGGCGTGGCTTGCGGTGCCGTGCGGTGGAGATGGCTTCACCTGCGCGGCATCAGCAATCACGCCTCGCCAGCCTTAAAAAGGGTCCTGATGGTTGTGTTTTTGTTGTTGTTGGTGAAGTGTGCGGCTGGCAGCGGGAGAGCTGCAGCCGTGGAGTGTAACAGCAACCGTGAGAGTGTACCATGTTTATTCTGGATGAATAAAGATCATGTGGTGCAACATGCACGTGTCGTGGGGTCTGCCATGGGTCCGTCACAACTGTATATAAGGATAATGTATAATGAATAAATACTGTAGATCCAGTCTCTCTTTTCACTTGGAACAAAGCTGCATATGATGGCACATGTTAATAAATGTTGCTGTTTGTAGAAGGTTTCTTAAGTACTTGGAAGATAATCATTTCAAGTGGACGACCTGGGATCAAGTGTCCATGGCTGACAGCATTCATATTGTAAAAAATATCTTTAAACAAAGACCTTATGTGCAAGACCATTTTCAGGCCTAATCACAAGCTTTATGTAACACTGATAACTGTTCTGTGTTACAGTTCTTGTTGTCTATTCATCCTACCTTAAAACTACCTATAACCTTTTTTAGATAAGAGCAATAGCAGTGATTTTACTTGCATATTCCCATGTTACACGAGTTAATCACTCTTTCAAAATACTCTCAACAGACCTTGTGCTGTGATGTTGCTAATTAGGGTGCCAAGTTCAATCAAACATGCAAATAAGGCATTGGCTTTTCTTTAAATTTCTTGAGCACTTGGTTAATGTTCTAAGACTGGTATGTAAATGACATTTTTAGGTCTAGTTAGTAAACAAGCTCGTTTAAATATGCAAATGGAAAGGCTCCAGTGTACTGGGTATGGTATAGTTTGTGTGGCTGCCAGCCTGCAGGCATGCTTCGATTCACGACGTACATTTTGACAGTAAGCTTAAAGCTCTAGGCAGATGTTAGTGTCTGAGCCTGCGTGGACTCGTCTGGTGACTTTGCATTACAATGCATCAAGAAGGGATGTGTCCCACAGGCACATTTCATTATAGCAAAACAGGAATGACTGCTTGTCCATAGTGTCTGCAACACTATAGTTCCTGCTTAACTGGTCAAACAAATTCATAGGTAGTGTGAAAGTTTAAAAGTCTAAGAACATAAAGAAAATAAATTATTAAAATAATTAAATAGATAAATAAACAAAAATCAGATTTGTGAACTTTAAAGGCATCAACTTAGCAAAACAATTATATTTCCCACTGTATGTAAACAGTTTAAGAAGATAAACATTGCTCATAAAAAGAAAAAAAAGCTATGAATGCTACTCTTACCGGCACTCTGTGAGCTGGTCCAGGCCCTGCTAAAAGGGCCTCCACTGCCGCTACAGGAGCTATTGCCTGCGCCTCAGCCTGCTCCAGTAGGCATAGCTGGTGTGTTATGTTGGCCATTTCTTCCTGCAGCTTTTCGGTTTCGAGTGTGATCTCTGCGATTTTCTCAGCAGCAGATGCTGTGAGGAATGCTTCTTTAAGGTCTACCAGGTGAAGGGTCCTCTTCTCTTCCAGTAGCACCAATTTGCGGAGCTCTTCAAACTGACTGTTCACATACTGCTCAAGTTCCTCAGTAGACATCTAAAATATGCAGACAGATATGTAGAAAGAATTCAAAAAGACAAGGAAGGAAACAACGAGAAAAAAAAAGAATGAACAGGGCAAATTTAATTCACCACAAAACAGAGAAATACAGTTGCCACAAATTAACCAGAATAAACCACAACGAGCTACTCAAAATCTGAATGCAGGGGGAAAAGCAATTAAAAGGGATGCATGCGAGGGTCAGATAGGGACTTTATACACTCCAGCAAGTCTACAGGTCTCTGTCATGCATTAACTAATTGATAGCATATATTAGATTCTCCAAAGGCAAACTCCATGCATCCCATCTGCAGATAGAGATCTCAGAGGCTCCTTCTACCACAGCAGGCCATCTGTTTGGCTTTCAAAGCAGCAGAATTGTTCACTGAGACACCTTTTTAATTCCTTTGCCCATTCCCCAATGAGCCTCTCTTTAGCTATGACTCATTACGTTAAAACACCTCAATAAACAAACTCGTTCCTGCAGTCCTTCTGTCTAGACAAAATTCCACCTCCAATGAAGATGCTGTCATGAGGTAAAATAACCCAAAATCCCTTGTCATGATCTCTGCTCCTGAATATAATTGCTTCAATCTATGAACATCAGCTGCTCTGTCTCCCGTTTTCCCTTGAGCAGAACTTCACTCTCTTCCTTTCCATCTATTTAAGCTTGTTTCCCCTCAGTCTCCCTCTCTCCAGTGAAGCAAAGAATCATCAAGTCTTTACTAAGGTTGGCAGAGCCATGGCCCCTGGGGGCCCAAAGTTTTATCATGTATTTGCCATTTCTGCACAAGCAATCAGATTCTCCAAATTGCCCATTAAACCAAGCGCAAGAAGTAACACTTTTAATTTACTTTCTTTGTATGAGGAGAGAAAAACATGCACATTGCTCATTCTGAATAAGACAGAGGGAGTTAGTTAACAACTAATTGGAAAGCAAAGATTTGTTTTTTTCCCTTATCTTCATCAAAATCAATTCCCTGAATATATGTCTCTCAGATAAAGAACAAAAAACTACAACTGGGTTAGACTAGTAGCGAAGTTTCATTCATTGACTACATGCGTCTTTCTGAGTTCACTGTAAAATTTCGATTTTAAACATTCTAATAATCTGGACAAATGTCTGTCCACTTATGTCTTTTTTGCCACATTGAAGGCCAAGGTTGAACATCATTGTGGTCCGAGATCTCATTGGCATTGTGGCTGGTGTGATCCCATGCCAGCATGGTTTCTATTTGTTGTTTTGTGGTCACACAGGCATTAGATAATGGACCGAAAATAAAGAACAAATCTTCCCCAAGCAAAAGCTATGATATGAATGCAGGGAATTAGGTGTCCTATCTCTCACTCTCTCTCTGACATATTACATCACCATAAATCCAAATTTCCAGGATACTGACAAAGCCCTCTGCTCTCTGAGGTCCCACGGCCTATGAGGCAAATGGAGGCTGTGATCCTGGATCAGTTCTTTGTTTGTTGACAAGCAGGAGCTCTCTGCCATTGGACCTTTCACTCAGCAATGGAGCTTCTCTGAGAATTTGTCCCGATTGGAAAGTAAGAAGGAAGAAGCGCTCATGCGTGCTAATCTTCATTTGCAATGCTGCAAACTAAGGCCACAAACTGAGGCCTCAGGAGGGACAACGGTACACTGCTTACTGGGAACTAGTTGGAGTAAAGATACAGCGTGAGCATTCATTTGTTTCTCAAGTCCCATTTTGAAGCCTTGATATTAGGGAAAAAAATCCAAATCAAACAAACAAATAAATACATAAAAAAAGGAGAGGGGTTGATTGTAAAATTGCAACCTACATGGATAACCCTCCATTCTGAAACAATATGACCAAGATTTACAAAGTCAGAGGGAGTGACAGAAAGCTGTTTTTCCACAGACTTCCAAAGATCGGAAGTCTTTTTGCAACCACAGCTATCGCCATCTGGTGGCCTCGAAATAGAATGCAAGTTGAAAACACTTCCGCATTAGCCTGATTTTTGTGACCCCTAAGCTACATCCATGTTTTATACCATTAATGACTGAATTATAAAAGTAGCAGCTGTGTTAATAACACAGCAACACAGAGAATGGCATTGACTTTCTACTAAGACTGAAATTTGTGACTGGTCGTGTTATTCATTAGTACCAGAAAAGAAAGAAAGAAAAAAAAAAGTCAGAAAAAGAACCAAGACCATTGAAAACGTTTTAAACCACAACGAAACTTCAGTAAATTCATTCATTTTAATTTGTAGTTAACTCCAAAAGTTTCAAAAGACTGCTATGGTCCATCAGCACAATGATCAAAACATCTAAAATTAACTGACTGATACAAAGGTTCAAACTTTCCCTGTGCTTAAGGGATGAAAAATAATCATCTCTATTTGTTTTTGTTTTTGTTTTTTAATTACAGTGGTAAAAATGTTTGTGTTTTAGGGATTTATTTTAAGCAACAGAGTTCAGCTCTGTTTGGTGTGATGCTTTTTTAAAAAGGCCTAAAAAGCATTAATAGAACATTAGGACTAAATGGATTTGAACTGTCCTTGCCCTTAGCAACAGTGGCCCAGTTCCAAGTGAACACTAGTCTCCCTCGCTCTCCTTTATCTCTCCCAGAAACTAGATTTTCCAATTTAGCCTCTAACACAACAAAGCAAGAGACAGAAAATTGATTTGAATAACAACAGTTCTGCCATAGTCATATAAAACAACAAGAAAAAAGGGAAGTGGCGGAAGTTATAAAATGAGGCAGGAGGGGTTTGGTTTTACAATAGCATAGTTTCAATATCCAACACCTTTTTATTGGTTTCGAGTAAAGGAATGTCAGCCAAGAAACTTTCTGGGGAATGATACTGATGAATTCAATTAAAATGGCAAAATAAAAGGAGACGGACAGCTCTAAAGAGCAAAAGGGGGTAGGAAGAGAAAGAAAAGGATAAGGCAGAGAGGGATGAATAAACCTAACACTACCAAGTCTGCCAAGTCTTTTCATGTCTCTCCTGTCTATTCCTCAACCTCAGCTTCCTAAGACACCTTTAATGTGTCTGCTGCTCTTGTAGATTTTATGAAGCAGGGAAAATGGATGTAGCCACTGCACACACATACACAATTGTGACTGGGCAGATACTGCTGTGCTGCTAATGGACTCTTCTCTGTGTGGGCTGCATGTGCCCTAGACGGCACCCTGATTGGCAGAAACAAGTAAAGAGTAAATAAAACATGAGATGAGGTAAATGTGCTGACTACGTACCTGCTCTCTTACTCTAGTTAACTTTAGGTGACTGGCTGACTGACAGACAGCCATCTTGACTCCTCAAATTATGTTACGCCTCTGGTCCTCTATTAATATGTATGCAGCTTTATCACTGTTTTTTCCCCCTTATAGTCTAGTCCCCTGTGGAGAATTACAATATGAGCTCAGAGATTAAAATCCCCAAGCCTGTGGCGAAGTACATAAGCAGATTAGAATTAATAAGCAAATGCAAGCCAAGGGTTAAATCTTTCATCCACCTCTCACCTACACAGACAGCCACTCAGACCCTCTTTCTTTCTGAAGTGTTTTAAGATGTCAGTACCATGCAATTTAACCTCCTCCAGCTCCTCTTTTTCTTTACCCTCTATTTTATACGTACACACACACCCACCCAACTTTTCTCAGCGCAAGTAGTCATTCTGACTTGCCTGTCATGCATAATAAGCGACGCTGACATTTGAGAGAGCCGAAAGGACATGCCGACATGCCACATAATAGTCTCTAACACAGTGCCCTGTGAGCAAGCAGGTAAGAGCAAGCACACTGCACATCCACAGCGAAACAACCCCAGACTAAATGTTCAGGAAGTCCTTGGGGTGGCACTGATATTTTACTATGATAATACACATGAACTTGGGTGGGGTGCTGGCTTCCAGAAAACGTGTTCTCTCTCACAGGCCAGTCAAATTAACCTGTTACATTCTGCCACTGTGCTTGGGTCACATCTCTGCACGGATTCAACAATGCTCTCATGTGCCACGGCTCACCGATGGGTTCTGACACAGTTATAAAAGCGGAGCATACAGCAGAACAGGGGCTGCAGAGGTGGTTGAGAGAGAGAGAGAGAGCAGATACTGCGGCTTTAAATGGTAAATAGCCGAGACCATAGACGCACATTCCCAATCCTGCCTTTGTTTGTCACACCTCTCGGTGCACAGCTCCTAAGTCTACGTGGTCAGGTTTTATTTTCAGTGGCAGAACATGCCCCCGCTATGGCATCTGTAATGGAAATACAGCAACTGCTTTCAAGGTTGACTTGTCATGAAAATTCAGTTTGAGTAGCCTTTGTTTAGGCTGACATTAAGAAAAAAGGTTACCATGTTTGTTTTTGGAGGGCAACCTGGAAAAGATTTGATGCAAATGGTAAAGTAAGGTTACAGCTGTGTCGTGATGATTGAGACGATTTGAGAAGAAGAAACCAATCTATGTCACATAGCCCGCCTCTCAATGCCTACACTACCAGGTGCCTTTGCAGAAGGCACTACTGCCAGTAAGATGCTAGCACACAAAGCCAACCCTGCATGTATGAGTCAGATGTGCGTGTGAGCCACAGAATTTGAGTGGATTTAACAAGTGAGCAGAAATAGTAAAAAGAGCACAACAGTCCTGTAAAGATACGATCTTCATTATTATAATGGATAATTCATCCACCCCATTTCCTTGATTAAGAATTATAAAAATAATAAAAATTCATTGCAATGCAGCATTGTATTTTACACCATATGCATGTTCTGAGTCAAAGACTGAATACATGATTTTTTTTTTTTGTTAGCTTACCCAGTTCAACAAGGGTTTAACAACAGCTACAGGGCATTCAGTATTCAGCACTCTTTATTTTTTTTTACATGACAATGCCTAGATCACAGTCACTTTGAAAAATACAATCTCTGACTTGGCACAGAAGTGCTGAGTCAAAAAAGTGAAATCAACCGAAGTCTGAATACGTCATGACTCAGTAATCACACAATGAAGCCACGCTTCAAGCTGACTTCTATCTGCAGAAACCTAACACAATAGGGAATATCTGCGGTCTGTGAATGGAGCAGCATGATGAATGTACACAATGCTGAATCCCTTTACGACATAATCTACTTCTATTCTAGACTGCTGTTTCTGACACTGCACCGTCTATCTCAACTCTCCTTATAACTGCGCACAAAAAAATGTAAAAGACTAATATCTTTTGAGTTTTTTTGCCTTGTTAGGGCTTCAAATCTGGTTCAATCGTAGCCACAGAACCTACAAAATCAAACAAGTTGCTGCTACAGATATAACCTATTTGATTAAAAAAAAAAAACCCTATTCATCTTTTTTTTTTGTTGAAAAGAGCCATGACAAAGAAAAAAGAAATAATGCATACAAGGACTTCATATCAGTGACATCCCAACTGTGCCAGCATAAATATGCATTTGCATTTACAATATACAAATGCCCAGTGCCTGCAGCTTCAATTTGTTAGGATGACTGGCACTGCTTGCCCTAAATACGTCCATGGATATGACTTAAAATCGACCATCATTTTCTTGACTCAACTTCTTGTATCTATGTTCTGAGATACTTGCACACTTAACGTTAACTACACTGGCTGTTCAGCTGTCTCTTAAATGTCAGCTTCAAACATAATCTGCATATTCAATCAAAACAGTCTCACTGAAATCCAAATTAATATACAGATGGTACCCTGTCACCCCTTGCATGGAAATCAAAACCACCTTTTATCACCACAAATATATTCAAACTTCATTTTAATAAGTGCTGGTATGAGCTCATTAATTAAGAACAGATGCGTGCACATTTATTGGGGGAGGTTTTCTAAAAATGGTTCTTTGCTGTATAACAAATGTTGGGCTTCTGTGCACAGGGGTTAGCACTCACCTCAGGGTTGGTCCACTTGGTCTTGATCTTCTCAGCCATCTGTTGTGTACAGCCCAGCAGGTCATAACCCTGCCTGCTCTGCAGATACAACAGACAAACAAGCGGTGAACACAACACAGTAGGCCACTATAAAAACAGCACATGCACAGAAAGAATATCTGTGCAAGTCAAACAAGACATCCAGCAGGCTAATTATTTGTTCACCTTAATCTTGCAGTCATTCAAAAGAGCACCATGGAGTTTGCATTTTAGTTTATAACTCTACACAAAGACACAGTGATAAAAACAAACCTCACATTTTTTTGGTAATATGACAATATTTTGAGGAGACTACAGACTACAATTTTACATATTTTGACATGCAACATAATAGGTGTTAAAGTTTCTCCACAAGAGTGCATTAACACAGGAAGCAGGGTTAAAGTTAAGGGATGTTTAGACTAAACACTGTGGCCTTGGGCTGTGTGTCTGACCCTCTTTGTCTGTCAACAATCCATATGTGTCTGTAAATGTAAGTCATTTAAGTGTGTTGCTCTACTTTTGTTTGTGCCACCAAAGTGCAAAGACAACGCCACAGTTCTACAAAGTTAAATTTCACTGACTTTGCGCGACCATTTTCAAATAAGGCTCCTGCTCAGACTTTCCAAATCAGTTTATTTCACCGCTCACAGACAAAAACCTCAGCTGCTCATAACATTAATTCAAAACTAAGCCCTTGTTTCTGATCATATCACCCTGTTAAAACGTCCTCTGTGCAACAGCACAGCCCAAATGTGATCAGCGTGCTGAACATCTGACCTGAAATGAAACTGTAATCATCAGAAACACCATGCTCTGCATAAATGAACCCACATTTGATGGACCTTTTTTTTTCCACAAATCCAACACATTAACATGACTTACTGGACCAAATGCAGTGCTTCACTAAACAACTTGTGACTCTGTGGCTCTATTTAATATGCCTGAAGAGAAAAGGCCATGTGGGAAGATGGAGTAAGGGTGAAGCCATAATTGGCACCAAACCAAAAGGGACATCGGGGTGTATTCTTAATGTTTCATTTCTCTTTCACAAGAATTAAAGTGGCTGTAAGAATTAATTTATTGATGAAGAACTGCGGGTTATCATGGGACATTGTTATATACAGTGGCTTGCAAAAGTATTCGGCCCCCTTGAACTTTTCCACATTTTGTCACATTACAGCCACAAACATGAATCAATTTTATTGGAATTCCACGTGAAAGACCAATACAAAGTGGTGTACACGTGAGAAGTGGAACGAAAATCATACATGATTCCAAACATTTTTTACAAATAAATAACTGCAAAGTGGGGTGTGCATAATTATTCAGCCCCCTTTGGTCTGAGAGCAGTCAGTTGCCCATAGACATTGCCTGATGAGTGCTAATGATTAAATAGAGTGTACCTGTGTGTAATCTAATGTCAGTACAAATACAGCTGCTCTGTGACGGCCTCAGAGGTTGTCTAAGAGAATATTGGGAGCAACAACACCATGAAGTCCAAAGAACACACCAGACAGGTCAGGGATAAAGTT
>VVHJ01019977.1:2631-28969 GCA_015107715.1 Tylochromis polylepis
ACTCCACTGCAGTTTATTTCACACCTCAAACCTTTTGTAAACAATTAAACAAATGAAAGTAAACTGCAATAAATTACAGGTAGCAATAAAATAAACTACTACCTCTTTTAAATAACAGAAAGACAAACCATCCTCATGGTGTCATTATTTTACGTGTAGTTGTTTTTGTTTTTTACTGTGTAAGAATAGTCAACACTGCTTTCAATACATTTTTCAAAAAACGCCTCTCTGTGCAAAATGGGTTTAGAAACATAACCAACTGTGGGATGCTGTTTGTCCGTGATTTGGACGGGGGGAACAAACTGTGGCAGGATCAGCCCCATATTATTTGTATCCCACTGTAACTTTACTGTATAAAGAGCTAATGTCTCCAAAATTTCAGGAGTAGTTAGTAATTATAAGAAGTGTTTGTGAACTAAAAATGAAGAATGTGGGATTACTGCCTACAGAGCAGCGTCTCCTCTGACAGGCACCTGGCATCTGCCCAGGTGAGTCACTATATTTCTGAAGCGGGTCCGATATTAACCAAGTGTAAGAAGGAAAAGAAGAGAAAAACGAACTTCTCCACTGTCATCGCACAGTCACACCTTTCATATCACATCACTTTACAACAAAACATGCATCAGCATTTCCTCCTGCCAACACTCTCCGGGCGATCCAGTTCTGAGCCATGAACAAATGGCTTTGTGGCAGAGATAAGATAACTCGGGCGTCAGGGATTATTGACTGTGCAGACTATAACTGAATATAAAACTAAAATGGTATTGATTTGGGCCCTTAGAGTCCCTCTTTATGGCATAGTTACCATTTTTGAAGCACATGAAAAGGGATTCTAGAGTTATAAATGCCCTGCACACAACCTGGATGGTGGTATTCTCCTGTGCGCTGGATTTATATGAGACATTATCCTATATCATGCTTTTTTTGCCCTGCTTCCCCTGCAATATACGAAATGGAAACTTATTTAATGAGAGTCATACAAGAAAAATCAAGACACTAATGTGCCTCGGTTGAAGTGGATAAAATGTATTTCTCAGGGAGTCTGAGCGTGGGGACAGCGCCAGAGGTGACGGGAGAGCAAATGCGTGACATCATCTTTATTGGAAGTTACAGGTGTAATAAAAGCAGAAGGAGAAGCTGTATGGTCCTGTGAGGCTGATCTCACCTCCTCTAGACATGGTGCCCTAACAAAGACGTGGATTTAGACATGCAGCTATTAAAGAAGCCCTACTTTGCTCTTTCCTCTAAAGTTAAGATTAGCTCAGTCCCCTGAAAACAGAAAAAAAAAGTCCAGCCCCTGTTTTACACGTCAGAATTAGGGTGGGGAGTGATCTTTTAACTGCCTGTGAAACACTTCTTGGTGTACATTATTGTGACTGTTAGCTGCAATAGCCTGCTTTAAAGCAGCGGTTAACCAGAAAGAAAGAACACGTGGGACCTGTCGTTACCTGCTAGTTTTCCCACCAATATTAAATTCTCATATTAGTTTCTATGGCACTGAGGGAGTGGACCACAACCTCAGACCAGGAGGAACATTTCAGTGTTCCACCTGGTCCTGAAACACACCTGGACCACCTCTTTACTGAGTTAAGGCTGAGGCTGCATGCATGAACTTGGACATTAGTGACATTCCTATATTGGGCCTGTTGTTACGAGCTAATCGGTCCATGTATAATCGCGGTAAAAGTTTTGTTTGTGTCCCTGGAAAGGCACACTTGTTTCCAGTGGGTGCTGGACTCTACCAGGGCCGCCCTCTGTCACCACCTGTAAGGGGAGGACGGAGCAGGAGATGCCGTGCTCACCTGTTGTGGTGACAACAAAAAGAGTGAAGGCAAAACTGTTGATTTGCAGGTTTCACCTACACACAAGATGGACGGACTACCTAAAGCACGGCACGATTTCATGAGCTAAGAAGTCCCTTCAGAAGCTCCAGTGTTCCTGTCGTAGCTGCTTCACAAAGCAGAAGAAAAACATTTAGTGATGCTGCTGCGAGCCACTGAACAACGTTTGAAAGGAAGTGAGACGAGCTGGAAACCTGGATATTTTTAGATCTAAATGAAATTATTATAATTTCATGGTTTCTATACTTTATTTTTTATCGTTCTTTCGTTCAGTTTTTCTGTTTTAATATCATCCTATAATCAATACATCACTTTAATTTTATTATTACCTTCTCTTCAACAAAAGTTTTGTTTTATTATTTTAACTACCTATTTTTTTTTTATTGTTGTACAGTTTTTTTTTTGGTGTGCATCGTCTCCAATCAGCTTTACTTTTGTCCGTCGCTTGAAACGCACTTTGAGTTTCATTCGATTTGTCTGAAAAGTGCTAAAGACATAAACCTTAACCGACTGACTGACTGACTGAAATAAAAAAAATGAAACAAAACACGAGACTAAAGGACTAAAGCACGAAATCAGGAAACAACTCAGCGTCATTTTGTAATGACACTCAAAATAATTATAGTATTTATGCATGAAAAGCGGTGCATTCAATTCTTCTGAGCTGTAATTATCTGTGAGTACTTCCCTGGAGCAAAATGTAAAATAAAAAAATAATGCAATAAAATAATAACCCTTTTCACGATGCAGCGTCAATTGATTTCCGCATTTAGCAATTTAATTACAAGCCAACGCTTTTATTCAACCCGTAAAATAACTACGATTCCCTCAGGGTCGAATTATGGTGTAAGATCTCTGCAGGTCAGCTATTTTATGTTTCATAATGCAGATATTCAAAAAGACCTCCGTAAGTTCACATGTTGCTTCCTGCAATCACACCTTGACCGTGGAAAGAACACAGATGTTGACGCAGTCTTGAAAGCATAAATTCAACGCTTCTGTTAGGTTTAAAAATACTTTCGCTGATTTAGACAATCCCTCTGAAGAATTGAGGCAGAACACACGCTGTACAACTCACGGACACGCGCTGCAGCGGAGGAGCCCACCGGAAGTGCCACCGCTAACGTCGCCCGGCGGAGTCCTGTGGCCGCAGCGCGAGTTTCGCCGTTTATTTAATCAAAGAACCACAAATCATATACAGACACAAAGAGGTGGTCTTTCACCCCATACACTGAGTGTGTATTGCTCAAGTGTACGTGCAGAAATGCACGTCCTCCTCCTAGAACTATGGTTTTGCTGAGTCATGGCAGAGAGTGGAAGAATACTGGCCGCTCTGCCAGTCAGCCAATCATTCAATGAGCATATGATAAACACATTTTATTACAACGTGACAATCACTCTCACAACTTCTGCCTCAGTCCTGCCTGTTTTCTCTGATTAACAGGTTTCAAGGTAAAAAAAAAAAAAAGTAACCAATACGTAAAATGAGAAAGCGCTAAATGTCGAGTGAGATTAAAAAACAAACCAGCTGTGCAATCAAAGCTGGGGGGGGGGGGAGTTATATTTCAACTAAACCGAGCGACAGAATCAGCACTAACCCATTTTAAACTGTTCATTTTCCCGCTGGCCTTCAGCATCAGCATTTGACAGATGCTTGAAAAGAGACATTCGCAGCCGTCGCTGTAGGCACCAACGTTTCTTAAGTGTGTTTCCATGGAGGGATTTTATTCTCAGTTGACCACGCAGAAAAGAAAAGGGAAAAAAAGAAAAAGAAAAGAAAAAAACAACATGATCCCACGTCTTTCATTTCAACGTTGGCGTGCTGTGTTTCTATGGCGATGCATTCATGTGTGCAGGCCTATTTTAAACCTCGCATGTTCGGCTCCAGCACAATCATGACGCAAAATAAACTCTGGCCGCTGTAAGCTTTGAGTGAAAGCGTGCCAGAAACACTCCTTTGTTTGAAGCTCAGATCTTTCCTCATCACTGGCTCAGAAGATGATTGTCTTTACTTTTGAACAAAAGTAAAGCTTTTAAAGAAAAGAAACAGAGAGGAGAGAGCAAGAGGCATCGGGCTGGCCAGAGTGAAAGTACCAACAATCGTGACTGGGAACTCTCATAGAGAGGAACTACAACAAGGCCTTTGCAAGGATCTAAAAAATGACTGATTCCATTATCTTTATGATAAAATAGAGACTGAAGTAAAAGTCTATGGAGCTCCAGATTACTGCACAGTTCATTTATCTTCATACTAAAATGTTGAGAGGAAGAACCAAGTCTTTCAGGAGATCTGTTGCGCTTATTCGCAACTCTGCATATTTCATTCTTAGACTGGACTTGACTTCTTCCATGGTCCACTGGTCAAATTAATCACAATTTTTTTTTAGCTTTACATCAAATGTCTTCTGATTGGCTGCTCCTTGCAAACAGAAGGCTTGAACAGCAGGTGCCTGGAGCTAAGTGTGAACCCGTGTTCCTGAGAGGACCATATTAGGATAATCTCTCCCTGTGACATCATACGGAGCAAAGATTAGAAAAAACAACTGTGCTACAAGAGGCTAAAATTGACACAGGTTCAGCAAAACTGGACACCAGGAGTCTGGAAAAACATTGCCTGGTCTGACTTTGACATAAACAAAGGGGGAAATAGTAAACAGGCACTAAATTTCCTACATTTACACCCTTTAAAGCTTATATCACCCAATAGTTTCATGCTGGCAAAGCTAGCTGTCAGTACTTTAGCGTTTAAAAGGAACGCTTCTTACAGTGTACAGCCGGACTGCAGATTTAGGTCACTTTCAGAAAATCAGAGTAAAGTTCACCCAACCCACACACTCTTAATCTCTACACACACCTGACTCATCACTATCTCCCATCATTCACCTGAGGCCACGGTCATATTTTTAGCACCCGTCTTGCCGGAGTCAATGTTGGCAGAGTCTGAGTCGCACACGTGGAAATTTTAAAGCAGTAACAGCAAGAAGTAACTGAAAGAAAGAGGTGAGCAACAAGTAACTGAAAATTAATCAAATTAAAAGGAGTTAAACTGGGAAAAACACTAACATCATTTTTACAGGTACAATCTGTTAGCCTGTGTCTCTAGCAGATGCAAACATTTCTGCAAAAAACGTTACAAACAGCAACTTGCAAAATCTGGCAAATCTAGAAGGAACAGCTGCATATGTATGGGATTGGACTCGCTGTGCTTTTGAATACTGATGAAAGGAGAGTCCCTCAAGATCCAACACAGACCAGGAGGAACAGAGAGAGTGTGATAAAGAGAAAGAGAGAGAGGGGGACAGGAGGAGAATAAAAGGAGGCATCTCCTTCTGATGGCTGCTCTCGTGTGAACTCATGACTGACAGCAAAAGCCTCATTTGCCCTAAGGAGTTGTGTAACAGTGATGGTACGCAGGCTGGACGGAGGTAATCCAAGGCTCTGTGTGTGCATGTGAGAAAGACAAGAAATAAGATGTGTGTGAAGAGAAAAATAATGTAGGAATGTTTTTTTGGAAGCTACAAGCATAAGAATTAGAGCTCATAGGGGCAGGTTGTGTGTATATACGTGTGTGTGTGTGTGTGTGTGTGCATGTTTTTTGTGTGTGTCCTATCTATGCAGAAATGATGACCCCGGTATTTCTGTGGCCCAGAAGTGCCAAAAGGCATCTTTTGTTAACTAGTTTGGCTGAGCTTGACCCATTTGAGTTTGTGTGCGTGCATGTGTGTGTGCGTGTGTGGATACGAGCCAGCCGTGCGCGTCTGCACACATGCACATACGAGTGAGGGCTAAATCTGGTTACAGTTTTACATCTCCTAACAGCGCGTGTCATCAAAAACTGTAATCAAAAGTCGATTCCCCCCCCCCCCTCCCTCAGATTTTCTTTACCACGCCACTATCTCTTCCGTGCTGACTTCTCATCTTGTAAATATGCCTGTTTATAATCTATAGCCTGTGGCCCAGGTAGGTAGAAACTCACTTCATTAACCAGGAAGAAGGAGGACAACATCAGAAGACACACACACACACACACAAACCAATCCCACATTTTCTATTTATCTTCTCTCACTTTGCCTGCCAAAGACAAGCAGCGTATTTTGGGGACAATGAAGAAGACAAGTGGGGAGGAAGTGAAGTATAAGCTGGTGTTCATGAGTGTTTAAGGTGTTTAAGAGCTCATGAAAATTCACCTTTATCTCCATGGATTTTTCTCTGAAACTGGGAGTCACAAACTCATTAAAACTTTTTTTTTTTTCCAAACACTAATGGTAAAAAAACAACAACCTTTTATCCAGTAACTTGCAGGAGGGAAGGATTTAGTTAGGAAAGTGTTTTTCTCTACTTTAAAGTCCCATTTGAACTCACTTTATTCTGCAGGTTTAGGTTACGGCCACCATTTTTTTTATTATTTTGATGTATTTTTTACACGTTGGTGTGGCTCTGAATACTCAGCTTGTTCTCATTCCTGTCAGAGTCTGCTGTTTTGTCAAAGCCAATTACACCTCGCAGTGCTTTGGCCTCAGTGCCGTGATGCATCAGGCATGACAGCAGTGGACTCACGCAGAATTCCTCACATAGACCTGCTTGTGAGGAACATTCAGTGTTACATTTTAATAACAACTTTGTTCATTGAACATTTTTTTTTACAACCATTTTACAGAGTGTACGTAAGTGACACAGCACTCATATAATTCACCGCTAAGCGTTATGTTTCAAAGTCGAGAGTCAACAGCGTGAAAGGCAAGCATTATAAGCTAAACTGCAACCGTTTCCTCCATCTGTGCAGGAAAAGATTATTAGTTGCATTTGTCACAATTTCTTTTGATAACTGGGGATGTAAATGTATGTAAGAATATATGATATGCATGATAACCCTCAGCTCAATGAAAACAAGCTACCAAATAAAAGCCTTTCTATTGCGTTTGTGGTTTATTTCGAGACAGCTGATTGGCTAACTAGAGCAGCTGCTATAATTCACATTATAGTAATTAATCCTGCTGATCTTTAAGTTTCAGTCTGTCAACTGGTTTGATTATTTAGGTGATTTTTGAAGTCGGGAGTTAATCAGCACCAAAAATCAGTTGTGATGGACGGCTCGGAGAAACTGGTATCTCCATTTGTCCACGGGTTTGATGAATTTAACACCTATTGCCAACGGTCCCGTCATTTAACTCTTATTCTTGAATTTCAGAGAACTGGAAATAAGGGAAAGTCTATTATAAGTGTCTTTTTATTCAGACTAAAGCTCTCTTTGAACATTTGAGGTTTTCAGCACGCTCAGTAGCCGTTATTAGCTGCAGTCAGTCCCTCACTACGGACTGCAGGCTCATACTAACAAGGTCTGCAGGTTTTTCCTTTGTAAACAGTGATAACACAGATCTGTGTGAAGAAGTCGAAAATCTCAAATGGCAAATTGGGCCATTTTAACTGAAAACTAACCGCTGGACGCGCACTACTCAGTGAGTGGGTGTCCTCACACACGCAATTAGGATAATATTAACTGAGTTGACAGCAACAAGATCGTCCCATTTTCACCTAATGTAACCTTTGTGACTTGATCAGACAGAGATCCAATCTAATTATTGGATCCTTAAGTGAATGTCATGTGAATGAAGCCTCCACCATGCCTCCATCCCCTTTATGCTTTAACTGCCTGCTGTGCCTGGAGGATACTGCTTACTGGTGATATGTATAGAAATGATAACAACTGATGTCAGAACTTCAATAGGCTGCTTATAAAGAGCCTGCAGAGTGAAATACAGTACAAGGTTTACACTTCATCGAGGAGTTCTGGTGGCTGCCCAAAGAGGCAAATGAAAAAACTCAGTATGGGTAAACGAGATTTTATTTACTCAAGAATAACGGATATTTTTGTTCAACTAAATAGTTGTAATTAACACTAAAAAGCACAGATTTCTGCCCAGCAATACAACACAGACCTATCACCTTGACTGTATGTAGACCGGCTGGGCTCACGACGGTAGTCCCCCTGCTAAAGGCTTAATCTAAGGCAGGAAAAACCCTGAAGTAGGAAGTGAAACAAGCTCTAAGACCATCTATTTTACAAAGATGACTGGCATTTCTGATGAATAATGCAGGTTACTGGAGCTTCAGACACGCAGGAATTGGTATGTCTCTGTGTGTGATCATGCAAAGCTAAGCGGGCAGAGCAAGGGACTATCCCTGCCAAGGTTGGTAGTTCTACTCCCACGGGGGCCACTCGGACTAAAAAAAACCCAGCACTCATGGCAGCGTGTTTGATGAAAGCTTTACGCTAGTGGCATATAAATGAGCATTAAATCATCATGCTTATTCTCTCTCACAAACATTTACACACAGTCTGACTTACTGAGGCACTCTCCAGAGATAGCATTAAGGAAATGCCCGTCTTGGCAGTTTGCCCTGCAGTGGCCACTCTGCAGGGACACCAGCGGGGGGCAGGCGGTGCAGTCGGCCTGGGAGGGACCGGAGCAGGTCTGGCAGGAGGGATGGCATGCTGAGAGAGGGGGGGACAAAGACAGGTGATGACATACTACATATGCGCATGGAAACTTACAACACCACATGTCAACTGGACCGCTTGGACGTGTTTGTGCTGTTGGTGCCTTTGGGAGTAATATGGCGCTCTGTGTGGTACACACACCGCAAGAAGATTGTGCTTCAGTGTTTGCACCACATGCGTTGAGTGGTCACTAAAAACAATGAAGTCTGTGGTTTCGAGTCTTACTGCATACTACATCGCGTTCATTTCTTATGTTACGATGCCATGCAGAGCAGGGACATAGCTACTTTGTGATTGACAGGTCGCTGCCAGGCTCGGCTCAGCAGGCAATATCCTCTGTTTTTTTCACTCAGTCAGACCCGCCACAAGGTAAAGGGTGTGTATCTTTGATATACAGTTTATAGTTTGTTCATCAGCCATTCTTTCATTTTGCCTCGTGCTTGGTGCAGGGTGGATGGTGTACAGCAGGTCTGTCAGAGCTTAATTTCTTGTTGGCTTTTAACAAACAGCTGGCTTCAGGAGATGGAAACAGAGCTGATGGAATAAAGCACTGCAGAGCTGATGCTAATGCTTTCTGGCTTTGTCGTTATGAGCCACAACTTTCACATTACACACTGTCATTTGGTGCATTTAAGCAACACACGGCGTTCTTATTGCCTCACATTAAAAGTCACCAACACCACTTGTGGCAAACATGTATTCTCATCTACACTGAAACACAATTCTTCTTCTGGGTCATTTCTAATGAGCCAATCAGTACTGAATGAGATAAGGCCAAGTCAGCAAGCAGAGCCCATTTATTGTGGAATCCAACAGGATCTGAGTGCACTGCTCTTCTTAACTGTCTTGGTATCCATCTCCATCGGTCATTTCAATTACTGAAGCCAGGTTTAAATACGTGATCCAGTGAGGTCTTCCAAAAGTTTTTTTTTTTTTCCTGTTGGTTTTTCTCAAGATAAACAATACAATTTAGCACGTTTAAAAAAGACCAAAGAGTAAAGCTGGTAAATGGAAGCTAGAAAGGGTCATCTTGTTTCAATTGAGGTCAGAGACAATACACCAAGCTGAGTTAATGAGTAGGAGATTAGAGCAAATGGATTTTCATTAAGCAGGCGAGTATTAGAGGGGAGGGGGGTAGAAGGGAAGAAGAGCCCTGCTAAGGTTAACATGCGTTTACTAAGGGCCACACTGAGAAACAAGAGTCATTTAAGGGGTCGGATATATAACGCATGGACAAACATAGTAACAAATTCTGATTACCCTTCTGCAAGACAGCTACATGCATCCAACTCACAGTTATTGGTATCACAAGCACACATTTCACAGCTACTGGTAGCCCAGGCTATTTAATAATACAAAATAAATCTGTGTATGTAAGTTAAAAATTATTAATTTTTTTATATTATTCTTACACATCTCTGTAAGTCTTGCCAATTCTGCTTTAGAGGCAAAACCATTTATACAACTTATTAGTTGTATAGATCTTTGATCCTGTAGTTTACATTTACCCGTGGTGTGCTCGTGAAAACACTGCTGGTCAAGGCTAAACGACCCGATGGGTAAATGTCCCTCGCCTCTGAACTCAGTAAAATTCTTTCCTGATAAGTTTATGGGTTCAGTCATTCATTTTGGGTCATGCTGAATACAGCACTAGTTGTTAGCCTTGTGTTGACTTGGTACTAAGAACCAACAACCATCCATGTTCTTTTGGTGGAAAACATCGGAACCAGTCCTAGGTTGGGCACCTTTGTTGGTATTGTACTTTGGTTTTAAACACCGGCAACAGAAGGAAACCACGAAACAGCTGAGAAAAATCAAGAATAAAGGCCTAGAACACAGACAGATTTGCCACACAGTGAAATCTATTTTTGCCATTGTTTCACTTCCTTTGTGAGGACCAGTTAATGACCTCGAGACCAGGGGCATTTTTGGAAAGTAAAGACTTTTTTTTGTTTGTTTTAGGGTTAAGGTTAGAATCTGGGCCAAGCAATGCTATGTCACTAAGTGTGACTTGAGAGTAAAAAAGCAGATATGTGTGTGCGTATACGTGCTCTCACCTTGGCATTGGTTGTCCTGAATATAGAAGCCTTGTGGGCATGTGGGGACACAGCGGCCCTCGTACAGGCTGGACGGGGAGGGACAGGACGTACAGTTGTCTGCAGATGGCCCGGCACACTGCCAGCAGGAGGGATGGCACTCTGAAGAGGACACAAAGAGCAGCGACATGGTCACCACAAAAAAAAAAAGAAGTATAAAGGAGAAAGAGAGGAGGAGGCTCAATCCCCAGCTGTGCCTTCTCGCTACTTTTCTACAACCCAACCACAACAGAAAAATAAAAAGATGAGTGGACGGCACTTTTGTTTCTTTTTGGTGTCCCTGTACTTTCGCTTGCACTCCTAGAAATGGGTTTTGGGAGTTGAATTGAAAGGAGATGGACTAACTTTTGAGATTTTGTTACTGTCAGCCAAAATAACAAAATTTCGAGACAAACTTTATTACAAGCTGGGGACAAACAGTATATAAGGAAAGAGTGGGGTTCCTTATATAAACTTCTGGGACTAACCTTGTTGGCCAGCTTACCGTTTTCAAAGTATCCTCTCTACTAACACCGCGAAGCAGTTTTTGCTAACTTCGTACAGTAGCTACGTTACAGCGAGAAGTTACCTCAGTTTGCTTGATGACTATAGTTGGCATCTGGTGTTGTATATTGTTACAGTTTTAAATTACATACACTATGTACAGAACTGTAACGTACCATCAGAGTACAGGATACGTAAGCAAAAGAGTCCTAACTTTGTCGACAAAGTTTTACTGATAATTTTAAAACTAAAAGAAAGGAAAAGACATAAAGCAGAAAACTTTACAAGTTTCTCCAAATGATGCATGGTAGTTATTTGAAGTACTAAACCATCTGGAGCGTACATTTGCAGTACAGTGAAAAGTAGGTTGAGGGAAGTGCGTTTGTTTGCACACAGTTTATATACAGCCACTTATTCAGGAGTAATGCATTACTGCATCTTAACTGCTCATCCTTCTCAGGGTCACGTGGAGCTGAAGCATGCGTACGCTGACAAAGAGGCAAGAGTCGGCAAGAGACAGCGACTCGGCTCTGCTCCTTTCACTGTAAAGTTATACACTAAAAAATAAACACAGCCCATGTAACTGTGTCTGAACTGAATTCAATTTCACCACCGTTCTTGCTATTTTACTGCCACTTTACTGTACCTTGGTACTTCCCTGCTGGCGTGACTGAAATCTGATTCTCGGGAGCTTTTAATCAGCGCCGCCAGCCAGAAGTAATGTAACACTCAGATAAGGCCAGCAGCCAGATTCCCCAATCAGAAGTTACGCATTAACACCAGAGTCAGTGCCAGCCCAGAGAGCCTCCTCCAAGGCGGACGCACGCCAACCAAGATGGAAATCTGTAACATGCTCCACTGTTTAATTTGGACCGCTGAGATCAGAAACAAACCTTCCACACAGATCACTGTAAAACATATCGGAAGATTTTAAACTGCATAAATTACGGGTGAACTTTTCAAAGCCGACGCAGTATCTCGGCTTCTAAATTAATGACTAATTAATGAAAACTACACCTAAGAAACCGCTGATGAACAGAGACGCCTCACCAGATGATCCTGTACAGAAAAGACGTCTGTGAAAGCTGCTCATAGGACAGGAAGTTACATTTTAACTTCAATTATTATCGAACATTGCAGTTTGTCGCTGATGGCTGGTCACTGGTGGAAATTCCAGGCTCGTGTTGCTTAGCAACCCTCTAATTGTTTACTATCCTGTCATCTGTCAATCAGCCATATCCTGCATTGTGACGAATGGTCATTTCCATTGCTCGCCTTACAGCTGAGCAGTGTTTAACTCGGAATTTGCCCATTTCACAGTGACAGCAGTAATTCCACCTGCAGTCGCTTCAAGTTGCTGAATGGCTAGCCTCTGGTCGCCACATCACTGCTAGTGGCTTCCTGTGTAGACGCAACTTTAGTTATCTTGCGATATGCTACTGGGCGATCGCCACGATGTACTCATCATTTCTTCTCCACTTCCCTCTTGTCGCTCTTCTCTGGTCATGGAACATGGCCGCCCCTCTTCTGAGCCCGGTTCTGCCAGAGTTTCTGTTCTTTCCCATCATTCTCAAGTGCTGCTCACATGGGACTGTCATGATTGTTGGGGTTTTACCTTGCTGTATGAAGCACCTTGAGGTGACTGCTGCAGTCAACTGGTGTTTTGTTTTTTGTTTTTTTTTAATATATAAAATAAAACTGGGTTGAATTTAACGATACTTTGGTTTCCCACGAAGCCTCACCACATCAGAATGTGTGATGGGGTGTAGCAAAGCAAGCCCAGGACTCAAATAACGGCAAGAACAAATAACTAATGTGATTGTGTAGTTGGAAGACTTGTTGGATTCACTTTGCTTATTTGTTTTATTTATTTAGGACAGAACTTTAAAAAGTACATTTTAATTAAAGGACCAAAAGCTCTGGCAAAATAAATGGCACCAAATTCAGCAAAGGGAAATTTTGGAACTGATCAGAAGTTATGGGAAAACTTGAGAATTTTTAAGAATAAAGAAAAATAAGACAATCCATGATAAACTTTCTTCTTTAAAAAAAAACCCCCCACTGCACTGCACTGAACATTTTATTTCACTCTTTTTAGGTTTTGAATACTTCTAATATGAAATCTTTGGGCCTCTGCTGGTGTGCAGCCTCATTTGATTTGTACGAAAGTGCCGCCTTATGCACCTTTAAATTGTTAAATTTAGCTCCATATGCAGATTAACCTGCTTTTCTATATATATGTACTTGCCGGTTTATTTAGCCTTCACTTACATGCCCCCACACTGATCACCCAACACAGCAGCTGCCCTGAAACAGGCATTTTGTGCAGCCTTTGATGTCTGCTTTGGCACCATGAAGACAAATAGCTGAGCAATGCTATCAGCTCTGGCAGCTGAGACGGGTTCGTGCTGCTGCCGGGGGTTCGAATGAAAGACAAAAGGCCTGTCATCAACTGGCTAGCAGCACCAGGCGTGTGTGTGCGTGCCCGTGTGTGTGTGTGTGCACGTGCACTACCTGTCTTTTTTTTTGTATATTTACACTGGACTATGTGTGTGTTTATAATTACTCCTCTTTGGATTCTTTCAGAGGGCTGTCAGCTGCATCCGGGTCTTGTGTACACACTGCATGACAGCACTGGCAGGCACACACTGGAGCTCTACCTTAGCCAACACCACTGCGTGTGTGTTTGTGCGCGCGCGCAAAAACATTTACCCTATGGGACCATCTCAGTGTCAGAGCAGCCGAAACTGTCAGTCTGACATCTCATCATCGCCCACCGTCTCCCTGCCGCCTACCCGTAATCCCCCTTGTTCTTCCTCGTCAACTATGGCAGCTTAATTGGTAGAAGAGATGAGATGACATCGAATATGTTTATGATCGAGTTTACCACCCACAAATGTGCCTATTCATCCAACAACATGCAAAAACACATGACAAAAAAAAAAAAAATCTAAATCAGTTCATCTTGCCAATCACAAGCTACCCACAAATCTTCACATCAACGGTCCAAAAACAAACGCAGACTCAGAGGCGTATTAAGCAGGCCTGCTGTCAAACTTATGTCATTAATACGGGGAGTGAATAAGAGTGATAGGACGGCTCTCACTCTTTTATTGCAGCTTGGATATCTAATTTGTTCCAGGAAGGAGAGCGCATATTGATTCCTGTAGTAGCCAAATTCATGTGCGCAGGCGTTCTCATCACACATTATCTGGTGCACGAGCTCAGAGAATCAGATTCATTACTTTGTTTTGTGCTGATAGGGTCATAATTTGAGGTGGGTGCAGTCGATGAGATTGTGATTTAGTTTGGGGGTGTGAGTGCTCCTTAATGCTTTCCATAAATGATTCTCCTGGTACAGTACAGGGCTTATCATTTCCTAAGTGCGGCAGCGAGTGCCGCAGAAACACAGGTGGATGGTTATATCTCATTCCTCGGAAGTGTCTAACGCGTCGCTCATATCGATTCTGTTGCGTTATGGGATGCTCGAAATCAGCCCATTTCTGAGAGAAGCAATTTTGAGGAAATGGCAACGACAACTGCTGCAAGAGCCGAGTTACAAATACATCAAGGAAAAAAGTTATAGGAAACCGTTATCCTTAACAGGTTTCATTGATTTGAATGACATATAATCTGTTTAATCTGCCCAATTAAAATGCAGAAAATTCTTTTTTGATGAGCTGGTTATGTCAAATATCAGGCTTCCATCAATCAAATAAATAAATAAATCTAATTTCCCCCCTTGCAGCTATCTTCAGCTCCTTTCAAAATCATTCTGGTCCTGTGGCTGCAAGTGTTGAGGTGGAGGATAGCTGTGCTCACTGGAGCCAATAATCACCCTAAAAGAAAAAATTCAGAGGTCTATCTGTGTGTTTATGTCTTTGTGTATTTTAATGAGTCTGGTAGAAATATTATCATCCATAACGCTTTTGGTTAGGTTCCCAAAGAGAACTGGGAACCACGAGGAGTATGTACTAGGGCTGTGCTTTCACATCAGTTGGCATCAGGTGCTGCCTGTGTCTTTTGGCTGCTGGTGCCTTGATGCACCAATGGAAACGTGTCAGATGTGGTTATGGTTGAACGTATTTTCGACAGCATAGCCTGCACAGAACTACAGCTACGTCTTGGTCTGGAGTAAAGAATGAGGTGATAAACACCTTTAATCTTAATGATGGAAAGCAGTAGCCTCGAGCTGAATATCATATGTCGTAAAAACACATCTCAGAACCTCAGCCCAGCCTTGTAGCACAGTCCAAATAGACAACGTCAGAATACATATGACCACCTGCCTAATGCCATTTAAATCTAAAAGCCCGACAGTTAAAAGCCAACACAGTCAAAGTTATTCCAGCACAGGTTAGGTGTGCGTTAACTCTGTCACGGTGTGCTGCATCTCAACCTGCACGTCGAGCAGCGTTAAACCTCCCACACACACAAACTGTCTCTGTCTGCACTGAATGGAGAACGTGGGGATTTACAACCTGGAATTTACTCTCAGACGTCTGATAGCTCACAGGCCCCAGCCCTCTTTAATGTCAACATGAATGTGTGTGTGTGTGTGTGTGCAAACGATGAAGTCTTGTGCTGTGCATGCTTACACATCCTCCCCCTCCTTTACAGGACAGTAGCTACAGGGGAGGTCTGGTGTTCTGTCAGAGCGCCACACACACACACACACAGAAACTTGTACAACAGCCTGTATTGTTCCCAGCCGTACAACTGAACCCGCTGACACTCCACTGAGGGAAACCTTTGTTAGCGAGAATGGAGGCAGAGAGGAGCGACTCCTTTACATATTACTGTGAATAGAGCTTAAATGACGTGCCATTTATTGAATTGATCTTCAGCTAAATTTGTGTTGATCTGACAAAAGGAGGCTTAGTGTGAACCTGGCACCCACACAATGGACACAATAACTCTGCTGAGAGCAGCACTTCAAATACGGGTTTTCTGTATAACAAGAAAAACTGTCATTTTCTCATGTGTCAGCAGGTAATGTAGAAATCCAATATTTAATTAATGTGGCTTAAATATGATTTTTTTTTTTTTCCCCACACAAAAAAATCAGCACAGAGAGGAACGACATGTGTACAATAAAAAGAAAGTTGTTAGAGCTACACATTCTGCTTGTAGCCTTCATCAGGGTCAATAACACCTAATTAAACATGCTTTGTGAAGAGTGCGCGCGCGGGGGTTTTTGTGATCGAACTAGCCTCACTGATCCCTGAACTCACTAGAGACTCTGTGACTCACCATCATTTCCCCCGTCTCTCTCCATTTCCCTCTGCCATCATTTATGAGGCTGATTCAGGCTGAAACATTTCCAGCAAACGCAGGCACGTCTTTCCTCTCAATTTGTGCTGCCATCAGAGAATTTGCATCCAGTCTTTCTATTGACTTTATATGTAATGGCACCGCGTCTAAAATTCACTTTGCATTCAGATCACTTAGACTGCTTTCCCTTCGTGTGTTTTGCAAGTAGAATTTGATCCAGTTATACCACCAGTTTACTTTATGGAGCTTAACATTGTCTTGTGCAGCTTGAGTCTATAGAGCCAAGCTAGGAGCTCTACTACTTACAGTGTGCTTTTTTATTTAATCAGTCATTTTCACAGATGAACTATGGGCAGTGTCGGGAGAATCAGATATAAGCATTGACCAAAGTTGCCCTCTCTCACCTGTAGTACAGAAGACAGTATCATGCACTCACACTACTGGAAGTTCTGAGTACTGTGGGCTGTACTGTCTTTGAACCACCTTCTTATCCTGGGGATAGGAAGGTGTGCCAAACAAAACCATTTGGCAGACTCCCACACATGATATACAAGAAGCCCATTTTTTGTTTTGTTTTTTAAATTGGCAAATCAGCTGCTGCAATACTGGCTAATGATGGAGACCTATCCTGTGTCAGTCACAGGTAGTAAGTCCGGTATCGTTGGGACCTCGGTGTTTTGCACTCTCTCACTTGGTTTGTGGTTAGACTTCCTCTTGCCAGTTAGATTTAGGCACTAGAAACTATGAAATTCTAAAATCAGCTACAATCTACTCACAATAACAATTCTGCAATGGAGTAAAATTTAAGGGAGCACATATGCTACATCCTGTGGGGAGTGGTATGCACACTCACCAGATACTTTATTAGGTACGCCTCATTTGTACTGAGTTGGTCCCCCTTTGGTCTTTTTAGGGAAACATTTCTCAGAGATTTTGCTCCACATTAACACAGATTTGTCAGCTGCACATCCATGATATGAATCTGCCATTTCGCCTTATCCCAAAGGTGCTCTGCTGAACTGGGGTCTGATGACAGCGGAGGCCAGTTTTAACTTCAGCAGGTCATCTCAACAATGAGACAATGGCTGCATGCCTAGATGCAGTGAGTTACTGCCACGCGATTGGCCGATTAGATATTTGGGTCTACAAGCAGCCGAATGTACCTAATAAAGTGGTCAGAGAGTGTATTTGTTCAGAAATAGAGAGGAACTGACAAAGATAACAGGCTGGAGTGTCAGAAATAACTGGTCTACCCTTTGCAAAGCTACAGTGACCTTTTAACATCTTAGTTTTGATATTTTCTGCTATTTTGCATCCACAGCAAGTCTTCCGTCGGATTACAGGAAAAAATACTCATGCAGGTGCTGATTTCACTGTTTTTAAAACAGCTGGAAACACTGGTAGTGTTATGGCTGTCGTGCTTCCTGTCAACTGTGTGTATACATGCACGTCTTGCTACAGACTGAACTTCCATTTAGTGACAGCAGCTTCAGACACTTTTCTTAAAGGCACTTTAGATTCTACATTGGTTTAGTGTCGGTCCCAATTGATCACAGAGACGAATGCGCGTTAGAGGACACTCCAATCCCACTCATTGATTTGTAATTGTGCCCTCCAGGATAATTAAGGAAATTCAATACTGCTAAGGGCTATTCAATTCCAGGTAAAGTAAACAAAATTTTCTTGGCTGCCTGAACTTAAAAACAAATTGCTGTGAGGAGACAAATCACACTATTACCTAAATGGCTTTCGGCTTAAGATCCCTAAAAGCAAAGTGAGTGCAAGGATATATTTGCAGAGTCTTCAAGTGTGATGCGAAATTAGGAGTTTTCTTTCTTTTCATTCAGGTTGTTTGACTTCATGAGCCCACAGGTCGAAAACGTCCCTTATTTAAGGTTAAGAAGCATGATAGCTAACTTTTGACTCATTTCATCACTCCTAATGCAAACTCAAATTTAAGAACTGTGTTCATTTGTAGCAGCAAACTACCAACAGTGCTTTTTGCCTCGCTTATGTTCATTAGCTGTCCTCATGTAAGAAACCACACAGGAAAAGTATTAACAACATAAGCAACAAATTACAGTGTTTCCGAGCTGCGAGGGGAACTTCAGCTAACAGGAAGCTATGAAGACATTCCTCAGAGCAGCCTGTAATTGACGTGCTCGCTGAACCGCACTCACACTTTGAAACACAACTGTTGAGCTGCTGTAAACAGACGAGATTTATCTGCGGCGCTGTGGGAAATCCCAACAATCCCAGAGTGCAGCTTGCCTCGTCTTCTGCAGCTCGGTTGTCTCTCCTGTGGCTCATCTCGACTGATGCTCAAACTCCGCGCGCTAAGTTGGAAGTTTCGGCGAAAAGCAACAGTGTATTTCAGCTGTGAATATAGCGGTAAAGCTCTGCATTTTCATTTCCTTCAGCGATCCGCCGACTGTTCACATCAGTCACACGTTTCAAGCAAAATCTAATCCAAATGAAATCTCTGTGAACCCGAATGAGTGAAGCAGAAAGCGGTTCATAAAAGCACTCATCCATTCATCACTTCTCACTTACTGCTGGAATATTTATTAAATGACATTTTGATCTTCATCAGTGAGGTATATGGGCAGCAGCTCCACATTCTCATACGTCAGTCCATAAATGTTTGGACAGTGACGGGATTTGATGTTGCCTCTTTACACCACCACAGTGGAATTTAAATCAAACATTCAACATCTGAGTGCAGCTGTAATTCAACAGGTTTAATCAAAGTATTACATTAACCATAAACCAATTTTAGACATGGTCCTCTATTTTCACAGACTCAAAAGCAACTGGACGATTACTGACAAGCAGCTTCACGGCCAGGTGAGGACCGCTCCCTCATTATTTGATGACAAATTAACTCGATTCAAAGTATTGAACTCACATTTGGTACCTTTTAAAAATAACTCTCAACACAAGGTTCGAATAGATGTCAGTGTAAGTAAAGGCCATCATTAGGTTGAACAAAATCTATCTAAGAGACAGCAAAGTTTATTTGTCTGAGAGACAAATCACGAATCTCATACATTGTTAAAAAGGAGGAATGCCATTGGTGAGCTGAGCAACACCAAAACGCCTGAAAGACCACGGAAGTTAACCAAGTGGATGATCTCAGAAACATTTACTTGGTTAAGATTTAATGGCTTAATGAATTAACATCTAATTCAACAAAGGTAGGCATGTCACGATCAAAGGCAGCAATCAAGAGACAGCTTCATGAATGCAGAGAATTTACAGCAACGTGCAAACCACTGGTTACACTCGAAAGACTTTTCCTGAAAACATCTAAAAGTGCCAGCACACCTCTGACATAAGATCTTCTCTAAAGCGATATCTGTAAATGTCGAGTAGTGTCGTTTATTTGATACTCGAGGCCCTCCGGTTTGCGTTTGGAGCCCCAGTAGTATCAACCAATCAAATCTGAGAGGTTGCAGCAGGTAAATGCTCAATCAAACAAATATCAGCTCTGAGTACAAAGCGATCAAAGCTACTACCAGAGGGGTTTGAGTCATCAGACAACATATGAACAAAGGGTCTGTGCTATTTATGGAGCTGAAAGATTGTTAGAGGTTGCTGACGACTTAGCACATTTGTCATTTAAACAGGGCCTCATCTGGCTCCACAGAAACCAAGCTGGTCAATTAGCAAACCAAGGGGTTCTCAAAAGGAAAAAGCATAAATGAGGATGAAAAGGAACAAAAAAAACCACAACAACAAATACGGCAATAGAAAATGTGTTCACATGGTGCTATAGGCTTTAAAATGGAATGGTTTTATTACTCAGAAGAAAAAAAAAATACAAACGAAACAAAACGATCCCATCGACGTTTTGCTTCTAACATTGGCAAAACCAGTCCTACTGATGCGCTCACAAAGCCTCTCTGTGTCATGTAAGTACTTAAAATCCCACCTTTATGTAAGCAGCAGCTATAAAACCACACTCCGTGCTTTACCTCATTCAAAGGTGAAAGCAGCTCCAGCAGATGAAAAGTGAGCTGAAGGGAAAGTAGAGCTGAACCAAGGAAACAGCATTGTTGGCAAAAGACCTGCCTGTGTTCGAGGAAGAAGACAGGCACCGAGAACAAATATCCGTCTCCCTGGCAGGTAGTGAATGCAGTATGGTCAGTGGGCACAAGGACTGAGGGACTGAGCGGGGAGGTAAGAAGACAGCAAAGGGCTGATTGTGGTAAATGGAACAAATTTCACAGCACAGCACGTACGAGGGAGGCAAATAAAATCAATTACAGTCTCTCCATCCCTCTTCTCCTCAACATTGTTGTCCTGCTTTACTTTTGAAAAAAAAAAAATCCTCGTAGCATCCTGGGAAGGACAGTCTGTCGGTAGGTAGGTGATAATTATTCTCACTTGACTCGACTTCCCCTTCAAACCTTAAACCCACCTTAAAAATTAGTCCATTACACGCACAATTTCACACTGAAAAACAACCTAATCAGCCATCTACACGCACAACTACAAATTCCACACATGCTTAGATAATTCCTGACTAATTTCAAGCTCAAATTCAGGACAAAACATCTGAAGGACTTTTCAGTGTTAAGCCAAAACACCAACGGTAACACTTTTGCAGTGTAAAACATTGAATTCACTTTATTGTGGGAACTAGAAAAGGCCGGAAAACGTACACAAACCTTTTAATTGAATATGGCTGAAAGGACATGTTATATGTCCCTGTCTTTAGTTCTCAGACTACACGCAGAGATAGATCGACCACCAACACCACGGCTGAACCCGTGTATTCAAAATGCTGATTGGTTTAAAAGCACAAAGGAGGACAACCTTTGCTTTTCAAGAATCTGTTTCGCTTTACTACAAAGACGTTCTTTGCATATCATGACGCATGTTCTCTCTGCAGCAATAAGAACACAAACAGACTCAAGCAGCAGCTCGCATTAGCATCTGTCGCATATTTCGGACAGTGCTAGCTACAACTTGTGGATGTGGGTCTGCAAACTGCTGCAAACAGCACCTACAGTCTACCAACAGGACCTTTAGAGTAAAGGGGGGAAAGCCTTGCATCGTGGAGGGCCTACCCTTCACACAGTAGGTGCAAATGTCAGATCATGAATTTCAAACACAGGCTCCTCGGTTGTGGTATCAGAAACGTATGAAGCAGCGGTTCAGTATACAGACTAAACAGAGCATAAATCCAGCTTTCACGTTGTTTCTAACAGCATAAAATAAGGCTGAGATAACAAGTTAGAACAAAAACTACAATTAATTTAATATTTAGGATTCAACAAATTAAAATTTTCATGATTAATTACTCTGCTGATTACTTATTCATGAAGCAACTGTTTCTTTTATAAATTCATATTCAATATACAGTTTACTTGTCACACTAACTGTGACAGTTGTTAAAAAGATGTCAAATCCTTTGTTAAAAAACAAATTGCTCAGTTAGAAAATCTGAATAGCTGCCCATTAATATTCTGTCAATTCAGAATAAATATTTCATTACTACTAATGCAAATGAGCGCACCATTTGTTGTTAACAAGAGCTAAGCTTTGGCTTTTTTTCGTGGATTTCTCACTGAGAAATCGTTGATTTTTTTTTTTTGCTTAAATAAATTACATTAGTGCTAATGATTATTTGATCTGTTTTAAAAGTCAAAGTAAGCGATGACTGGCGTGTTAATTAGCGACCGTGACCCATAGCAGCAGAAATATCCTTTCTGAGCTCGCAAGGTACCGGCTCTCCTGAATTATAGAGGGAATTAAATAAAACATTAAATACACTCACCTCTGCATGTCTGCATGTCATCCAGGAAGCTGCGCGTGGGACACCCAGCTGTGCAGACGCTGTGCTGAAGGTGACTCGATTGCGGCAGAAGAGCTTCCTCCGGTTTGAGGCAGCGGAGGCAGTCTGAGGCCAGGGGTCCCACGCAGGAACGGCAGGAGGGATGACAGTCTGGGCGCGCAGACAGAGAACATCAAAGAGAGGCAATTACAGTGGAGGACAAGGAAGTGAAGTGTTTTTTTAACAGGATACTCTATTAATGTATTTAGACTCTCACTGTGGCAGGTGTAGTCCTGAGCATACAGTCCTTCCCCACAGGCCTCCACACACTGGCCCTGGTGGAGAAGTAGCCCGCCTGGACATAAGGTGCACTGGGATACCGAGGGACCCCAGCAGGAGGCACAGGAGCTGTGGCAGGCTGAGGACACAAAGCAAATAAGCATTTAATATAGAAGATCTTTAGTCTGATACACAGAACTACCCATGTAACAAGAAGTCAAACTTAGTATTCTCACTAGAACCTAACATTTAAATTTTTAGGTCAAATTTATGTATGAATTTAAGGGTTTGCCCCTTAAATAAAAGGGCACAAGCTGTGTAGGTTACAGAATTTATTTTAATGCGAACTTGAAAGTTTTCTTTGCTATTTAAACTCTTGTGAAAAATAGTTTTCATAGGACTGAAGTCTCCGTTTCGGCTTTAGCCGTTGGACAGACAGCCTCACGCTTCGCCCTGAATACTTTTGTAAACAGAGGAGCTCATGGTCGACTCAATAACTGCAAGGTGCCAGGTCCCGTGGCTGCACAACAAGCTCTTAATAGTAGGTAAGAGGCGTTTGTACTTATTTGCTGTCATGTGACAAACATGGTGCTGCGCATGATGGCAAAACATCCCCACTTTGTTAATTCTGGACAGTGTGACAATGTAAAAATGTACTTACAAAACAAACTGAAAGAGTTTTTCTTTTTTTCTATAAAACAAGGAAGCTCTAGGACCTGTGCTACCTCCCAAATCATGTGAGCAAACACTTACCTCTGCATCTGCTTTGGCCGTCCAGGTAATGCTGAGATGGGCACTGGCTGAGACACTTCCCATGATGCAAGGCAGTCTCCGGTGGGCAGCTCATGCACTCGGGGTTGTCGGGAAAACAGGAGGCACAGGACGAATCACAGGCTGTGAAGCGCAGCGTGTAAATGTTAATGGCTTTTTGTTGGCATGACAAAATGCACTGAGGTCAATTTAAAAATGAATAATCTACAAGCAAGAGGAAAGTCTTCTAACCAAACAGTCTTTCAAATACAATCAGAAGTCGCTTAGGCAAGACGGCAAAGAGTCCAACTTTTTATGACAGACACTGGAAAGCGGATGGATGAAAGGATGAACAAAAGAGGTAAAAAAAAAAAAAGTATAGAAATAATATTTTAAAAACCATCCAATAACATAACAAATTTTCACTCTCAGGAACCTGAGGCATCGTAGCATAACATGCACACATGCGCTAAGCCGTTCCCTCGGCAGATGGTTTTGCTGCAGCCTACTTGAGGGATGAAAAAAAAAAGAAAATGCTTCAAATCTGAAGTCCCGGGAAGCCCCGCGGAGGAAAATCGAGGAGTCAAATGCCCTTCAGCTCTCTCAGGATGGTGACATTTTAAACCAGGCCTCAAAGCGCTGGCTGGCAAGTTCAAATGGATTTGACCTTTTTCTAGAAAGTTCCCGAGGTTTTTGACATTTTCTGAAAGAGGGTCTCCTCACTGAGCGCTTCAAAACTTTCCTATGAGCAACAGGAGAAGAAAAGCCCACCCCACCATCCCAGCCCCTCCGGGTGTTTTTAAACCAGAAAGAGCTTAGCTAAATTCACCGTCGCCCTGAGGGGGGACTATTCTTACTCTTCCTCATTTCACCACTCAGAAATAGAAAGCATCCATATTCATATGGGATCTATTTATTCGAGAAGCCTCAGAATCCTCATTAGCGCGAGAGAGAATTGCTAATTATTGTATTTTTTTTTTTAAATTGTTTGTTTGCTACTGCTCACTTATCATTTTGGCACCACGGCGAGCGGATGCTGCAGGAAGCTCCGCAGCAGAGCTAAAAAAGAAACCCAAATAAATCTTCACCTTTAGTTGACTGCTAACATTAAACCTCCCACTGTCTCAGATACTGTTTACTGTTTACCGCATTCGACAACGGCGCTTCGTGTGACACCTGATCCGCCTGTGTGAATATCAGCTTTCACTCTCCAGCGAAGTCGCACAGCAAACACCTGAGACAGAAATTTATGGTTTCTTTTTCCCCTTTAAACTTTTCTGTACATTTTTTATTCAAATAAAAATTATGTAACTGGGCGGTGCCCGCTTGGATTCAAACCCAGAACCCTCTGGCACCTAACACCTTTTCCCCAGAACCCATCCTAACAGACTCTTTGTGGTTTCAGGACTAAAATGATAAAAACTTAAAACGGGTTTAAAATGCTCTTCCAGAACAACCCAGGTTCAGCGTCTGAGTCATTATTATGAAGAAAAACAAAAGTTCGTGTCTTGTTTTCATGTCTTCACTTCATTTTAGTTCTCCCAAAATGTTTTTGCTTCATTTCCTTGAAGCTGTCCAAAGAAAATCTTTAAGAAGAGAAAATCACAGACTGTCACAAAATCTCAAGGCTAAAATGAAAGTGGGATTATTTAGTACAAAAAAGAAAAATAACACTGAATCTATTCACGCTAGGCCCGTAGGATAAAATGATTGTATTTTAAACACAGCGATTCAAACTTAAACGTTTTGTTGGGTCTAATTAACAGAGGGATGATTTAATAAATAAATCAATATTAAAGGGAGAGATGGGGTATTTTTCATGGCTCATAGTGCTGTTCATCCATCTACAATGTTTTGGAGCATTTGGCCAGATAAGGTGAATTTAGTGGCCATTTAGTGTCAAGACATTCGAGGGAAAGTGGGCACATCTACAGCCAGTATCTTCAAAACTGGCCAACTCACAACAAACGAACCTAGATGTATACAAATCACTACAAGCCAGAGGTAAACTGACTCTTTAAAGAAGATATGTTTTTGGTTTTCTGAATGGTGACGTACTCAAATCATCCCTGCATAAATATACAACTAACGTTTTGTGTTTGTCTGTGTAGGTTCTCAGTTTCGTGTTGGATCTTATATTAGCTTGACATCTGTGGAGTTACACTACTTTTAGCAAGGACGTCAGCAGAAGTGCTGCTTCTACTAAACCAGCCAAAACTGATACTCGGCTAAATGTCTTCAGTGCTGCAGTGTGGACATGTGTCAGCTTTACCGCGGCAGACGCCTTCTTGACTGTAGAAACCCGTGCCGCAGTCGAGGACGCACGCCCCGTCTTTCAGCAAGGTGGCCGGGTCTGAGCATGACACGCACTCCTGCTGACTCGGCCCATGGCACTCCGAGCATGACTCGTGACAGTCTGAAAAATAAGAAAACAGAAAATGGATTCTTTTTTCCAGTCCTAAAGGACCACGAGGTCCAAATTTTAGCCCCTTTCCTGAAAAGAAACACATACAGTTCAGCACAGCAGGTGGAACTAGGTCAAAATGGCTAAATGTGATTGTAATGGATAACCTGAATCATGCCAAACGTCTGCTTGCAAAGTAGAAGAAACAATCTGAATTATGCAAATCTCGCAAGCACGGTTTGCAAAAGTTCTGCCATAATATACTGCACGTGATTTGTAGTAAACAGTATAAATAATTCAGAAACGCCGATCCTTTACAATAACCGTTTTATTTCCGTGCATTAAGGAAATATTTAAGGTTGTAAAAACAACGTGAGATAATCAGGGTCGTTCAGCAAGTATCTACAGGATCTAATAAAGCTTGTTTGCGTGTGCAACTGTGTGTGTGTGCACGTGTCTGTGTGGTCTGCATAGTTGGCATTATCAGTGGTGCTCTATTAGCTGCTGTTAAGAAAAGCACCAACAAGCCTCACGACGGTGCCGACAAACACAGAGAGTGGGAGGCTAAAGGGACGAGCTGTGTGGGAAGACCATGTAAGAGTTTAACTGTGCGTTTGTGCGTGTGTGTGTGAGACACGGGGAGACACACACGTATCGCACGAGATGATTATGCACCTTTGCATACACCTGCACTTTTATCTCTGTGTGTGTCCCTTCGTGCGTGCCCAAATAGAAGCAGCAAAAAACCTATTTCAGCACTAACTGGTATGATTACCCGTGATTTCCCAGCGGCCCACAGAATGAAGCCAGATGCAGCAAGTGCTAAAAAAAAAAAATAAAACTGACAGAAACTAGATAAAAACAAACCTAAAAAAAAAAAAAAAAAATAAACAAAAAAAAATAAAAAAATTTTTTTTTAAAAAAAATTCT
>VVHJ01019979.1:22996-35745 GCA_015107715.1 Tylochromis polylepis
CTCCTCCCCCTCCTCCTGCTCCTGCTCCTCATCCTCACTGTTGAAGGGTTCTGAGACCTGAGGAAATGTTATAAAAGCATCAGCTGACCTTCTCGTGTCCACAAATAAACTTCACCAGTCTGATCCTGGGTACCAGAGCGATTCAGTGAAAGCAGTTTGTAGACCAGGTTTAATCCATGACATCAGTCACTTCCTCCCACCTGACCCAGTCAGCTGACTGCTTCTGTGTTCGGTGAGGCCGTTAAAGTTTGCCCTCATGGGGCCGATCCTTTTTAGTTGTTTTCCAGCGTATTTGTGACCTCATAACTTCACAAGTCCAGCAGATAATCACATGAAAGAGAACAGGTGAGATGAAAGGTGTCCGTTTAAACCACAGGTACTAGGATCATCCTCCAGCTGTGCTCCAGACCCTTCAAGGACTTGGAGAAACGTCTTCAGTATCCACGCTGTTCCAGTGTACGTGTTCTGTAACCGTGTGGATACTGATCACACTGGAGCGTAAAGATTAAGAACTTTAATTATGATGAGCAGGCACATGACTTAGAGGCCTGTGAGCCTCAGAGGTCCATGATGGCGTTCGTTTGGCGTCTGCGCCGTCTCTGACCCGTGTCGTTTTCTCTCTGCAGCAAAAAGCTCGGGACAATCGAGCAGCTCAGCGCATCAACAAAGTGCAGCTGTCCAACGACCCGCTCAAACGCCACCCGCCCTCACAGCAGCAGCTGCCCGCGCCGCTGGGACCCTTTGACACCGTTTCCATGGAGATGGAGATGCCGTTCAAGGACCCGCTGAGGCCTAAAGAGTCGGAGCAGGAGCAGGAGTGGAAGTTCAGACAGGTGAGCAGAGCCTGAGAGCTCCACACGTCCAGGTGTCCGTCATCGTGACGTAGCAGCAGAGCGAGAAACCAACAACCAGACTCCAGTCAGAAAACGCCCGATTTAACAGAAACGCACGGTAGTGAACACAAACGGCAGCGCAATGCATGATGGGACACAGAGCGGTGCCTGCTGGTTGTAAACACACTTTGAGCGCGCTCTGTAAAATTAGTTATGGAAATGTTTGTGCACAACAAATCAAAGACGGAGCTCCTGGGTCGGCACGCCACCGCTTTAACCTCGAGACCCTACAAGGTCACGTGGTCTGACATCAGCCCGTTGCACAGACGCAACCGCCACAGAAATGTCCCGTACTCGCTCCAAGACTGGCGTTGGTTTCCCGCTCTCAGCAGTAACCATTGTAACCAGAAGGCAGCATGCCGTGGGGCGTATTTGTGATGAAGATGATGCTGTGATGTGCATGCCCGCTGAGCCACCCTCCCTCACACTAACGTCTCTGATGTCATTGAAAAGGGAGGGGTAAAAGACAGAGGGGGAGCCAGTAAGAAGAGGCAGGAAATTCCCCCCCAAAGCAAAAAATCTCCAACAGATAAAGATTGTCCATGCCAGGCGTCCGTAGCAGCTCCGGTAAGACCTCAAGGCCAACCTGTCGGAGGCAGACTTCCTGGATCCACGAGCCTCTGAAACCCTCTGACCTCACCTTGGTACTCGCTCTGGAGCTCCACGAACTGTCAGGAACTCGTCAATCAGCCTTTAAACGAGCCAATTGGGCGTCAGTCAGAGTCGACATCTTCTCAGAGAATCAAACTTCAACAGTTTGTATTAAATACAGAGTGACGGAGCTCCAGGACCGGAGCTGAGCGAGGGTTTCGGAGCCGTGGAGCCGGCCTCAGCCTCGTCCTCCTCTCTGGGCCAAAGGACGGCTTAAATTTGAAGGTGGAAGGGAGGAAGAGGAGGGGCTAGCTCTGATCTGACTTAAAGTCACGAGTCTGCGCTGGCCCAGAGTCGGAGGTCGCGGCCCGAGTCTGCCTGCGAACTGACTGCTTTTATTCTGAAGGGGTGCCGCCTCGCTCTGAATGTTGGTCTGCTGAGAACGGCTCAGGAAAGTTCTGCTCTGCCTCCTCCAGACTCCTCCTTCACAGCTCTGATGTGTGAATGCCTCCACACAAACACACTCTGTCTAGTCTCCTCCGTCCGTGCATGTGAGAGAGGAGAGCTCGGGTCTGAGCGGCCTCCACACTTACTCTTCTAAAGTCTCAGTTTCCACACACACAGCTTCCTTTTCATTTGGCTTTATGGTGAAATCATGTTCAAGGACTCTGCGTTGGAGGAGTTATGGGGACGTGACTCCTGGGCTTTTATTCTGAAAGTCAGAACAAGCAAACTTCAGCGAGTCAGTCCCCATACACTCCCATGTTAGACAGACATGTTTACATCTTTGTTCTCTGAAGGGTTTCCCCTTTATAACACCTGTGCTTTATGACTCACCTGTTTGAATGGAGTAATACTGAAGCTACTAGCAGCGTGAGGTTGATGTCGAGTCCGCGCCTCTCAGGATCATCACGCAGGCTCACATCAAACCACGGGGGTTGCTAACATTAGCACACTCGTTCTGGCCTTTGGACCGGTTCATGATGCACTTTATTCAAAAGCAGCACGCGTTAAAGAAAGACCTATACAGGTAAAGACAAACTTCAGTGAGCTCTTAGAAAGAGCTTGTGAAGGCTTTGTTTAGTTCACCTGTGGCAACGGGACTGCAAACACCAGACCTCAGCGTTTGCGGCGGCTGTGCCGAGTCTCTGCTGGTTTGCCTGGTTTGTACTTCACAGATGGTTGTTTGTTCGGTGGCGGCTCATGACGGCCTGTAGGTGGAAACCACCAGCACAGACATCGGTCGGTAAAAACACAGCAAACTTGACTCTTCATGTTTCAGTCAGTTTCAGACGTAGCTGCTATAATCTTATATTTAGTCACCCAACTTGTTTTCTACTTGAAGCCAGTCATTACGTTAAACAGAGTCCAGTTAGATTCATTTTTGGACCAGTCCAAGAGGAAAGATGAGACGTTCAGCAGAAACCACGGCGATGTCTGAAGACTCCTGAGAACCATCAGTGAAGCGCTTCCCTCTGTAACCACAAACAGTTTAAGGCCGTTACACACCAAACGCGTTGCGAAAAAAAACATGAAATTCAAAATTTTCAGGATGCGAACTTCCTGTTGAACCTACATGAACACTGAATGTTGAATTTTAGCTGAAACTTGATCCTCAAAAACAAAGGAACTGACGTGGACATGAAGCGATGATGATCTGGTCCTGAAGTTTCTGAACAAGAAAAGGAAGAGACGGAGACTCTGGTTCATCCGATTCTCAGCAGCAGGGAGGCTTTCCTGCTTCGATCCCGCAGTCAAGCTTTGTCCTTGTTTCGGGATGTCAGTGGGATGGTTTGAGCTCCCGCTGGCAGCGTTGGGACCACACCTGAGGAGACAGAGCCCACTGACCCGGAGATTAAACAGGGTTATGTTATTTTCTCCATATCATCCTTTATTCAATACCGGTGCGCGTTTTGAGGTACAAGCGTGCTTGTTTACCAAATGCAGCGATGTGATTGGTCAGATCTGTTCGGATGTGAAAAATAAGAAGAAAAATAAATGCCTCAAACTCATCGAGTGGATTAACGTGCTAGGTGTGAACGGCTGTGTTAAGAACAAGCCTTCAGTCTGCACGGCTTCGTGGACCAGCAGGACTCACTGCTGTTCCAGCACACACTGCCCTCTGGTGGTGTTTCAGTGTGCCACAGTAGACATCCTCACACTGAAAACCAGCCCATCAGGATTTAGAAATACCTGGGAACTCACAATACCTGACCCCGCCCACATGTGATCGCGGTGTTTCTAAAGAGAGGGACGGCGAGCGTTAGCCGCCATGTTGTCGTGTTTGAGCTCCACCTGTTGTGCTCACGCCTGTCGCTCTGTGTCCGCCTGTCTCCCCGCCCCTCCCTTCTGTTTTTCTCTCTCAGCAAATGCGTCAGAAGAGCAAGCAGCTCGCCAAGATGGAGGCCACTCAGAAGCTGGAGCAGGTGAAGAACGAGCAGCGGCAGCAGCAGCAGCTCCTGGCCAGCCAGCGCCTCTCGGGCCGCCTGTCGCCTGAAACTGGCAGCCACAGCCCCGTGCCCCTCGGAGGAAGCGCCTCCCCTCAGCTCCTCCCGGGCCCCAGGGAGGGTCAGCCCAGGCAACACTTCCTGCAGGGAAGTTCTGGACCAGCGGATGACGTCTTCCTCCGGCCACAAGCACCTCCCCCTTCTGGCTTTTCCTCGCTCCCTCTATCCCCACATCCCTCCTCTCCCCTCTACCAGCCACCGTCTTCCCCCCAGATGTTCTCCCCCCCCTCCTCCCGCCCTTCCTCACCCTGGGACCCCTACAGCAAGGTTGTAGGCACTCCTCGGCCCTCCTCTTCTCAGCCTGGAGGCCCTGCAGCCTCCCAGCAGCAGCTCCTTGGCACCTCCCCAGCCCATGATGTCGTGGGCTCTCCTGCTCCGTCCCCCGACTCCAAAACATCTGAAGTCTCCAGAAACCTTGGGCCCCAGCCAGGTAACACCTCCCCATTTCTCCTCCTGTAGACGTGTCAGCTTTGTTTCCTGCTAACATTTTGACCTCTTCACAGGACAGCCAAGTAGACCCACCTCTGGCTCCACCCCCGACCCTTCAGTCAGACACGCCGGCATCCGAGTGGCTGAAGCCTACCAGAGGACGAACGTGCGAGCCCCTGCACCCGAGTCGTGCAGCCGTGAGCTGGTCCAGGGTGGTGTGTTTAAGGCCCCCATGCCCCCTCAGCAGGAGGCGTTTGGTGGAGGAGGAGGAGGGAGGAGGGACCTGTCCAGGCTCACGGACCCTGGTTTTGCCCCTGCTCCGTCACAGGAGCCTCCCTTCCCCTCCAGCCCACTGTCAGGTCTGGGTTCCCCCCACCGCAGCCCCTACGCCCAAGCCCCCGGCACGCCCAGACCAGATTACACTCAGCAGATCTCCGACCCCTTCGCCCAGCACTCACCTTTGACCTCCCGGCCCTCTCCGGATCCCTACACCAACCCTCAGACCCCTGGCACACCGCGCCCCCACTCTGACCCTGCATACCTCACGACGCCCCCTGCACTGAGACCGGACCAGTACAGCCAGCAGCAGTCCATGAGCTGCCGTCCCTCTCACCCAACCCTCGATCCCTACGCCTCCAACCCGGGTACACCCCGTCCAGCTGTCACCGACCGCTTCCCTCGATCACCGGGGAGTCAGCGGACCGCTGATCCCTACGCACAGCCCGCAGGTACACCGCGACCCTCGCTGGATCCCTACGCCCAGCAGCCCTCTACACCACGGCCTCAGAAGGCCCACGAGCCATTCAGCCAAAGCCCAGTAGAGAGCTTTGCTCCTCAGCCTGCAGCTTCTGCTTCATCCCCTCTGGCTCCAGGAGACCCAGGGACCTTCACCCCAACACCCCACCAGGTAACATCACAGCCCGCGTCCTCTATTCTCTGTCACAGAGTTGCTTCTTCTTCTACTGATCTTTTCTCTGGTCAGTTACAGCAGTCTCCAGGAAGACAGCAGGACTCATTTCCCAGAACCCCCAGCAGCCACACCCCAAAGCACCCTGGGATGTCAGAAGAGAGCGGCTTCTCTGCTTTGGCCAGTCACACTCCGGGTCACGATCCCTTTGAGCAGGGTCACATGACACCAGCCCTATCACAAACCGACAAGACGGCACCCACCGAAATGTCTCCTTTAGACGGACCAATGAGCGTGATGCCTCAGCTTGGTGACTCCGAGGAGAAGCTGAGACAGGTGAGACAGGTGTTGTAAGTCCATGTTTGTCAGGTTGAGTGTTGCTGGTTCTCGTGTGTTTAGCTAGTTCATCTGTCCTCCCGTTTCCTCTGCAGCGTCAGCGGCTTCGGCAGCTCATCCTGAGGCAGCAGCAACAGAAGAGCGCATTACGACAGGAGAAGGGTCTGCAGGAGCCAGCTCCTGGACTTGCTGCACCCCTGGCTGCTCCAACAGGAACGTCCGCTGGTTCTGGTACACCTCTTCACAGCTGGTCCCAGGAAGACTCCTCCAGCTCCAACTCCACCGCTTCTCCTGTCCAGACGGACCCTTTTGGACGCCCTCCGCCCCCATACCCCGGCACGATGCGGCCTGCCGGGGCTCCAGCCCTGAGGTTCCCCGGAGGGTTCCCAGGAGAACAGCAGAGGGGTTTCGCGCCCAGCGAGGCTTCGTTCCCCAGACAGAGCCTCCCCAAAGAGCTGGGTGTCCGAGGACCAGGACCGAGGTGAGAGGAGCAGCAGAGTCCTTGTTGAGATCTGCTCTGATGGTTTTTGGTTTTTCATGTGTGTGACTTACACTTGCTCCCCTCTCCAGGTTCGGAGCTCCAGCTGTCCTCCACGAGACTTTCCTGCGTACACCCCAAGGATCAACGCCTGCCTCTGGGCTCGGTGCTGTGGAGATTCCTGTTCAGATGAGGAGGCCAATGCCCGGGGACTTCACCGCCATCCGACCCCTCGGGACGCCAAACGCTCACCCACATGTGATGCAAGGTTAGCACAGCTCCACTGATTGGCTGATGAATCAAAAACATTGAAATAAACTTCGATTAAAAAAATTCTCTCCCCTCAGGTGTCCCCCAGCCCTTCCTCCCTCGCTCCCTCCCTATCCAGCAGCACAGCATCATGGGACAGCCCTACATTGAGCTTCGACATCGAGCTCCAGAGAACCGCCTGAGGCTGCCCTTCTCTCTTCCTTCAGCCACAGACCCCGAGGCCCCTCTCCTGCACACCAGAGACCCCCACCCCCCTGCCATCAGACCTGGTCCTGGGGCCAGAATGGGTGAGGCGCTGATGGGTCAGCAGATGATGATGGCGGGTGCCGTGGAGCAGCTGAACCAGCAGGATCCTCATCAGCAGCAGCAGCACCTTGGCCACACGGCGGCGCTCACTCAGACCAGCGAGCCGGCACTCTCAGGAGCCGATGGAATCGAGGAGCACCTGGAAGGGGAGGACTCGGCTGTGAAGGACCTGGAGGATGTGGAAGTGAAGGATCTGGTTGACCTGAACCTGAACCTTGACCCTGAAGACGGTATGAGCGATCAAGTCTGGGCCCAGTTTATTTCACCTTGGCTAAATCCAGAAATTACACCTGATCTGAACCACGTTATCGATCCTTCTTGATCTTGACCGACTCGTCCTCTAACTCTGTTTCAGGTAAAGAAGACCTGGATCTGGGTCCCAATGACCTCCACCTCGATGACTTCCTGCTGTCGGGGAAGTTTGACTTGATCGCCTATGCCGACCCTGAGCTCAACCTGGAGGACAAGAAGGACATGTTCAACGAGGAGCTGGATCTGGGCGAGCCAGTGGAGGAGAAGGAAAGCGGAGAGAGGAAGGATGGAGTTGGTGGTTCTAGAAGAACTGACAGCAGCTCCCACCTGGTCGGACAGATCAAACAGGAAGTGAGGGACGACAGCAAGACGGAGGCGGCTCCATCTGGGGTCATCGCCACCAGCAAACCCCCAGGACCTCTAGGACTCGAGGCTACAGTTTCCTCTGCCCATCACATCAAGGTGGGACATTTCCAATTTATCACTAATCAATAATAAGTTTAATAAGGAGAACGTAATAAATAACCCAGCGCTGCCTCCAGGAGAAGCTGGAGGACTCTGGTTCTGTTTCAGGGGCCTTGTCATCCCTCCAGGCCCAGGAGCAGGTACCATCCATGGGCATGGTACCCAGAGTTCAGCCCCCTGTGACTACAGGTAAACAAATACAAGCCTGAACTGCCCCCTGGTGTTATCAATCAGTCATTGATCCAATCAGCAGATTTTAAATGGAAGAACTGTTTCTGATTGCTCTTCCTCTCCCAGGACAACAGCCTGTCTTCCAGCAGCAGCAGAGACCTTTTGGACCCCCCTCATCCTCGCCTCACCTCACCCCCCACCCTCAGGCTGTCTCAGTGTCTCCTCACACCAGTCTGCCTCCTCAGGCCCCCCAAGGCTCACCTCACCCGCTGTCTCTCCAGCCTCCTCACCTCCTCCTTACCCCTCAGACCCAATCTCCACACATGGGGACCTCCACGCAGAGCCAGACCCAGGGTACCTTTTCTCAGAACCAGGTCCAGAACCAGAACAAACAAAGGCCTCTGCTTCTGGAGGAGCAGCCGCTTCTTCTGCAGGACCTCCTGGACCAAGAGCGCCAGGAGCAGCACCAACAGAAACAGATGCAGGCCCTGATCAGACAACGCTCCACCACAGACTCTGCGTTCCCTAGTGTGGGTAAGTCCAAAACCCTGAAACACCCCAAATCTCCAGGACCCCGACACACACCGACAGTCCAGAGCCTCTGAAACTCCCTCCTGAAGCACCATTGGGCTGTTTTTCTCTTAATTTCATGAAGCACCTGCTGAACTCTTGTTTTTGTTTTGTCCTGCAGACTTTGACTCCATTACAGACCCCATCATGAAGGCAAAGATGGTGGCTTTGAAAGGCATAAACAAAGTGATGTCTCAGGGAAACCTGGGTCTGAATCCCATGGTCATCAACAGGTATGACCTTCTGACCACTCACCTCAGTTTTCTCTGTGAACATTCCCTTTCCCAGCTTTATTTGAAGTCTTTGTCTATGTGTGCGTCAGGTTCCAGCAGCCTCCAGGAGCCCCGGGTCCTGAGGCCCCCCCTCAGCCTCCACACCTGGTAGGACAGGTATGTTGATGGACTCAGACACAGTAACTGAACACAGGGCAGAGCGTTTCTCTAACGTGTCTGTGTTCTTTCTCTGCGTCAGGAGGGGAAGGTGAACCCTCAGCTGGTGCGACCCACCCCCCCGAGCTTTGGCCCTGGGTTCAGCAGTGAGTATCAGAAACCAGTCAGAGCATCATGAACAGATTATTGTACATGCAGAGAAGAGCAGCGGTTCTAACACAAAGCCCTGGGGGAGTGCCTTATACGATCACAGAGAATCTGAAGGAGACCAGCTGGTTTCTGTTTCCTGCTCAGGATTTGATTGCATTAAAAACGCCTGGTTTGTTATTCTTCTAATGCATTGGAATGCATTTAGTGAATTCAAGTTTGTCTTACTTGGGTAGCTGTAGCTCAGTAGAGAGAGCAGTACTAATTGGAAAGTTGCTGGTTCAATCCCTGGCTGCTCGAGTCTGCATGTTAAGATACTAACCCCACGTTGTTCTTGAACGTTAGAAATGACCAATGAGGCAAGTTGTATAAAGTGCTGTGAGTGCTCAGAGAAGAAAAGTGCCACTGAATATTTATAATTCAGTTTAAGAAGTGTGGATCTGAAGGTTATTATACTTCATTTAATCTCTAATTCAAACACAACCACCGTGTCGATGAAGAGGATCTTCCTCGGGCGCAGAGGAGAAGAAGGAGCAGGCACTCATTTATGAGCTCTGATCGCTTTCCTCCTGCGTATAAATCCAATCCAACTTTATTTATAGAGCGCTTCACAAACAACATGGTTGAGCAAAGTGCTTTCCAATAAGAAACAATGGTAAAAATTAAAACCATACATTAAACAGACAGGGAAAATTAAATAACAATAAAATAATAAATAGATGAAAAATAAATCGGCAAATATTAAACATGAATAAAATAAACAGTAAAAATATACAATAAATAAAATTAACAAAGTAAAAAAACACTAAAACTGACTACAAGCTAGCTCTGGTGCTACTGAAGTGCCTCGGAAAAAAGGTGTGATTTTAAAAGTGATTTAAAAATCTCAAGTGTTGGGGTCTGCCTAACATGGAGGGGCAACTTATTCCATAATTTGGGCGCCACAACAGCGAAAGCTCGGTCCCCCCGGTGTGTCAGTCTCGATATGGGGACAGCGAGGAGTGACCGGTCAGTTGATCTGAGACCTTCGTGGAGTGTATATGTGTAGAAGGTCTGCCAGATAAGTAGGAGCCAGGCCATTTAAAACTTTAAAAACAAGCAATAAAATTTTAAAATGAATTCTAAAATGGACAGGCAGCCAGTGTAAAGAGGCAAGAGCAGGGGTCGTGTGCTCGTGTCCCTGTCAGCAGGCGAGCAGCAGCATTCTGGACCATTTGCAAGCGTGATAGTGACGCCTGATCAATACCAACATAAAGTGCATTACAATAATCGGGGCGAGTGGTCACGAATGCGTGTCAAACTCTCTTCAAAGTTAAATTCTTTCTGGAGCCTGTGCAGACATTTCTCATTGATCGCATGCTGGTGTTCTCAGCCACATGTGAACAAGGTGAGATTCCGTCTTCTCCGCATCGCTAAACTCTGACTCGTTCTTTTCCCAGACGAGTCCCAGCGGCGGCAGTACGAGGAGTGGCTCGGGGAGACGCAGCAGCTCCTGCAGATGCAACAACGCCTCCTGGAGGATCAGATCGCCGCCCACCGCAAGACCAAGAAGGCTCTGTCGGCCAAACAGAGAACGGCCAAGAAGGCGGGCCGTGCCTTCGCCGAGGAGGACGCCGCCCAGCTCCGCTACATCAGCGAGCAGCAGGGGGTGGTCCAGAAGCAGCTGGAGCAGGTAATGCAGCTGATCCCAGTGCACATAAATCCAGATTATCAGATCAGACTCTGAATTGAAGGTAAATGTTCAGGCCAGCCAAGGGGGAGACGGTGAAATCTGTAAGGGACTATTTTTAGCGGCGGATTGATCCACAATGAGTGCTTCTTGTCTGTGTTCAGATCCGGAAGCAGCAGAAGGACCACGCCGAGCTCATCGAGGACTACCGGACCAAACATCCCCAGAGGGGTCTGCAACAGCAACCGGCACCCCCCCTCCCTCAAAAGCTGCTCTCACAGCCTATCGTGCCCCTGCAGCCCCACCCAGGTGGCCCCGCACCGGCCCGTCTCCCAAACGTACCTCCTGGTTGGACTCCAGGGGGTGGGGCTCCAGGGGTGATGGGGCAAAGGATGCCACCTCATCTACCCCCTCAAATCCCCACCGGCCTACCCAACACCCCCCAAGTGCCCCAACACACCCAGACCCCCTCTGCCATGGTGCCAGGTCTCGCTGCTCAGACGGCGGGCTTCACTGCCGGCTCCCGGGGCCCCAACGGAGGTCCCAACGGAGCCACAGCGGACGGAGCCGGCCCCGCCCCTCAGGTAACAAACATGGCAGCTTCAGCTCTGAATATTATCTCCATATGTTTGAGCCCTCATACCTTCATAAGCACAGGAGACCCTGCATGAAGTTCAGTCTAACGGTGGTCAACATCTGGATTTGTCGGTTCATCTTTTCTGTATGTCTGAACATCTGTATTAGCAAAGTGAATGAGGGGGTTGGGGCTTTTTTAACACCTGGAGGGACCCTGCAGTAACTCTGGTTCATGTGAGGTTACAGACTGAAACAAAAGTAAAGACTGCTCCTGGGCGCCGGCTAACCCCTCTGACTCCGCCTCCTCCACAGGTCAAGTTTGACGACAACAACCCGTTCAGCGAGGGTTTCCAGGAGAGGGAGAGGAGGGAGAGGCTAAGGGAGCAGCAGGAGAGGCAGCGGGTTCAGCTCATGCAGGAGGTAAAACATCACGGAGGAGGAGGAGCACAGCGAGCTGAGTCAGGCCTCAGCAGGAGCTTAGAGCGCCTCCTCGTAAAGCACGTCTCCTCTGACTCCACAAGTTTCTGTTTAACCAGGACATGAAGACAGTCGTGCTCTCACAGCTGGAGCATGTCCTGATTAAAAACCATGTAGAGTTAAACGTATCGAGAAGTGAGACGGAGCTCTGTGCGTTTCGTAAAACACACACGGACCGTAACCTTAGACAACAACTGGAGTCGATGTTAAAGACAGTAAGCCAGTTTAAACAGGTGGGGTTTGAGTCTTGACTTGAATAAGGGAAGAGAGTCAGTATTGCTGATATCAGGAGGAAGTGAATTCCAAAGTCGGGGAGCAGCGCGTCTGAAAGCTCTGTTCCCCACAGTTGTGAGACAGGCAGAGGGAACAATAAGGTGAATGGAGGATGAAGACCTAAGGGAACGAGAGGGAGTAGCAATGTGCAGTAAATCACATAAATGTCAAGTTTGACTTGTTAGGGAGACCAAACAAATGAGAATCGCAGTAATCAATCCAAGAAGCACATGGACAAGGATAACAGCAGCATGTGGGGTGAGGAAAGGACCGAGACGATTGGAAAAAGTGGAAGCATGCAGACCAGGTGATGTGATTGATGTGAGACTGAAATGACAAAGAGCTGTCGAGGATAAAACCCAGACTCTTAACCTGAGGGGAGGGAAGGATGGAGGAGTTGTCAATATTAATGGAAAACCTGTGGGATTTGGTTAGAGTGGAAGCTGTGCTGACGAACTTCAGTTTTATTACAGCTGAGTTTGAGAAAGTTGGAGGAGGACTCCATGAGGCAGTCACAAAGGGAGATGGGTGGAACTGGGTGAAACTGGGTTTGGAAGAAATACACAGCTGAGTGTCATCTGCGTAATGTTGAAAGTTAATGTTGTATTTATGTGATTGAGTGGAAACATGCAAGTGATGAATAATAGAGGCCCCAATACTGAACCCTGGGGCACTCCTGCAGAAACGGGAAATGAACTTGAAGCGTGAGATTTAAGTTGAATGAACTGAGCAGGATCCGAGAGATCTGAGGTGAACCAGGCAAGGAGGATACAACTAATGCCAGTGGCTGCAGGTCTTTTTCAATTTTCATTTCAATTCAATTTTATTTATATAGCGCCAAATCACAGCAATAGTCGCCTCAAGGCGCTTAATATTTGTACAGTAGATCGTACAATAATAGATACAGAGAAAACCCAACAATCATATGACCCCCTATGAGCAAGCACTTTGGCGACAGTGGGAAGGAAAAAACTCCCTTTTAACAGGAAGAAACCTCCGGCAGAACCAGGCTCAGGGAGGGGCGGGGCCATCTGCTGCGACCG
>VVHJ01019991.1:2619-20978 GCA_015107715.1 Tylochromis polylepis
TGGGGGGGGGGGGGGGGGGGGAAAGGGGGGGGGGGGGGGGGGGGAAAAAGAAAAAAAAAAGGGGGGGGGGGGGGGGGTGGGGGGAAAGAGGGGGGGGGGGGGGGGGGGGGGGGGGGGGGGGGGGGGGGGGGGGGTTGGTTCATGGGTCAACTGGTATGGGTAGCTCGCTCTTCTGTCACAATTTATACTAAGTGATATATTCAGGGTTTGGATGTATGTGTTTTTCATGGAAAGAGCAAGACAATGCTGAGCTGCACTTTGTGCACATGATAACACCATGGCTTAGTTGAAAAAGTGTTCAGGTGCTAAGCTGGCCTGCCTGCATTGTGCATCCAACTTTTGGAAGTGGGTTTGCATGCAGGTGGTTATCTTAGCACAAAGCTCAAAAGGCAGGACGGAGGAGAGGAGACCCTTAAAAATGATGGGCCCTTGAAAGTGGTCAAGTGAACTGAATAAAATTCAAAGTTACAGTGTGTAAAATCTCACAAGTAGATGTCAATAGATTGCATTCAGTTAAGTTCTGTTTTCTTATCCCTCTAAATTCAAGTGCATAATCGTAGCTACAGTGGCCGCTGTAGGACAAAGAACTCTGGCCGCTGTTCACCAGTAGTGAGTGTTGGCTGTAGACCTGCTGTTTATCTCAGCTGCCAATATATGTCCATGTCTATTTACTCTGCAGGAGGCTGTAAAACTTTGTGAAAGGAGTCTTATACGAGTCGATAAATCAGTGAAGTTCACTTCTGTCTGATGACAGCGATACTGAGGTGAATTGTTGAGGTTATCCTGAACCTTTCTGTCAGTAAGTGCTGTTGTTAGCTGCTGTTTGGCACCGTTAGTGAAAATTTCTTTGAAATGGATCTAACGTTGTTCTACTTGGACATTTAGTGAACTCTCATACGATGGGAAAGTGTGATTTTTAGAAAACTCAAGCCTAACATTAGCTGGCATAATGTTAGCTTGTAGGTGGCTTGTTGTCAGCTGTCTGGAGACGGGACGATGGCATGTCTGATCTGCTGACAATAAGCAATTGTGACAGCACTGGGAATAAAAAAAGCATGTTTATGCATATTTTCCTGTGTTAGAGCCTTGACTTCAGTTCAGGAGATGAGGCTTAAGGTGAGGAAGAAGATGAGATGGCAGAAGATGGGAGAGACATAATGAGGAATAGATGATGAAAATATACATGTTTATAAGGCACACTATGTACGCCTCATAAACATGTGGTCGGTCTCTAGACACATATAAAAACACCATCAGGTGGAATGTCGATGTCCATCTTGCCCACTGTATTTAAGGCAGCAGGGCAACATGGTGGCTTCCATAAAAGCTCCTATATAGTTTTAATGGATTCATTCTAAGTTTATGAGAATGCATCAGTTTGTTGGAAGATGTAATTACACACTAATCGATGTATGTTTATCAGCAGAACAGTTTTTTGTTTCTAATAAATAAACTAAAAAAATTACCTACTGTACCTTTAAGCAACAACGACTAAGCAAGATAACAAAACCAACACAGTGAACTAAGCGCTCAAACAAAACAAAACCATCCAAACAAACAGAGAACAAAGAGGAACCAGAGCCACACACAGGAAATCAAGCATCAGCAAATAACTATACAAAAACAAGAGCAACGGTGAGTCAAATGAAGTAAACAATATATTCAACTATTAATCCCAGTGACCCCTATAATATGTCAGACACATAAGCACTCTGGTTGGCTCTGTGATTACGTGGCTGCAAGTGTGGCCATCACAGATACGGTGGTACACTGGTATCAGCCTTTCAGCAAACACCAGTGTTGTGTCAGCACTGGTTTAACATGATGAAGCGTTAAAAGGCGTTACAGCAGTTTATGTGTTTATTTTTCAATATAATGAAACTTTCTAATGAAAAAAGCAAAATAAATATCCACATCAGCCGACAGCATTACTGTGATTTTAAACATCACACCAGTAACAGCATTGCTTGGTACTAGGGGTTCAGTGTTGGCTCACTGTAGTGTTTTTTTTTAACTGAAACAAACAGCAAAGTTACATTAAGTTGCTAAGATGTGTGATCTTACCTTGAAGACTTGAACAAGCAGTCCTGCTTAAGCATTAATTGGTCAGTTTCATTCTCAGTTCAGTCACTGTAAAGCTTTTTTTGGGTCTGTTTTTTGTGTATGAAGTGCAATAATTTACCTGTGACATGAGTTTGGGTAAATGACATAGATCAGCTGCACTTATGGTTAACAACAGTGTGTTCATTCAATGGAAGCTTAGAAACATGACTGATAATGCAGGAGGACAGAGTGTAACGCTAGCCTGATTCTGCTTTTACGGTATGCATTGTGCATGCTTTGCAACAGTGTGTGCGTTCTATTGCCACACAAAACTCCTTAAACTTTAGAAAATTGCACAATAATTGGCACAAGCAAGAAAAAACACCGTGTTCATGGCTGTGTTTATTAGAATAGGCCATTTAGGTACATTTGGAAATGATTGACAGGGGAAATTACAGTAGCAGAGAGCAGGCTTTATGAGCTACTAACACCCGTGGGTCTCATAATCCAAAGCGTCGGGAAGGTTCTCATGTAGAAAAAGTCAATTATAAAGGAAGGTGAGAGGAAGAATATTATGATTATTATTCAACTTGAATGTCAAAAAAATCTACAAGTGCATAAATGGAGCCTTTGGTTAGAAGGCCATTCTTCATTTAACGTATAAATTGGAAACGATGTTTTACCACCGGCTTTGTCATAGCCACTCTAAAAAAGATCACTATTTTAAATGATCAGTTTGCCCACCTGCAATATTTAGAGTCGATGGAGAGATTTAATTCTGAAAGTTTTATTTTTTTATTGCAAGAATTCAGTAAAAGGTCATTCTTACATTCTTGTTTGAGCTGTGCAACAGGAAATGAGTTGTGCCATACACAGTTCACAGTTAAGCTTTTGAAATATGTCAACACTTTTTCTCGAGAAAGTTGTCTGCTTTAGGTTTCTGTGGAAGTGAACAAAAAAAAGAAACAAAAAAACATCTAACCACAGCGTGACCCCTAGCAGTGTCAAATTTGACAAAAATATGTTACAAAAATGACTTCCCCGTGATGAAGCTGTTCGCACAAGATGCAAGACATTTTATAAAAACTTCATTCTGTGGTTTATTTTAGCTTAAGTGTGTTTTTTTGATTCAGTTGACAGTTTTAATTATCTTTCATTTCCTCAAAATGATCCGACGAGCGTACTGGCAAGTCAGAAGTCTTGCAGTCGGTGTTGAAGGAAAACAATGTTAAGAGTCGTGGAGGCACATGGGTTCAACCAATTCATGCTGAATTCTTAACATGCTATTAAAGGCTTTCATGGAACAGCTTACCTTGTAGCTTTGACCTGCAGGGGGAAGAGGGCAGATAACTCTGCAAACAGAGCAATCTGTCTCAACTGGAAAACGTCTCAAGTCTCGAAGGGAACGTGAATATTTCCAGGGCTTTTCATTTGACATAACGAAAATTATGTGCAGTATTATAAGAATAGAAGAAAAATAACGAGAGCTTAATTCTAATCCCAGAGTGCACAGAGGAAGGACAAGAATAATAAATGTAAAGTTTAGAAATGACTGAAGTTTCTCCAGGTTATGTTTTTATGTATAGTCAATGGCCACTCTGTTAGGTTCACCTTGACAGTTTGGACCCCCTTTTGCCATCAGAATTGCTTTATTTATTTGTAGCATAGACTCAACAAGGTGCTGGAAACATTCCTCAGAGATTTTGCTCCTTAATGACACAATAGCATCACACAGTTGCTGCAGATGACCTTTCTTCTCCATGTTAATGGATGCTTGGTTTGAATTTCAGAAGGTTGTCTTGACCATATATACATGCCTAAACGCATTAACATGCTGCTGTTGGCTGATTAGTTAACAAGCAGCTGAACTTCACAAAGTGATCGGTGAGTGTATATATCATATGGTGATGAGATGTGTAGCAGCTGGCAAAAACAAATGGCACTGATAACTGACAGCTTCTGAAAAGTTCCAGTCAAATGTTTCTTTCTCTGTTTTAATTAGCATGCTTCTCAGTCCAACAGTTACACTTTTCATCTGTTATTCAAACTTACAGTGAAGCATTTAAGTGACTCATGAGTAATGCAGTCAGTGTGTTGTATTAATGTAGCTTCACTGTTTATAATAAGACCTTTCTGGAAAACCAACAGTGATAGATAAGCAACAGTAACTAGGCCAGATGTAGGGCATTTTTACGATAATTATTGAATTCGTATGATAATTTTTTTTTATCTTGGCATCTTAATTTTGCCTTCATAGAAATTTATGATCATTAGCATCAAATAATAAAACTTCATATTGCACAATAATTTGATCATTTTGTAACCTTTAGCATCACTTATCTCCCAATGCTATCTGCTGTGTTTTAAGATTGTAAAATATGCATATGTGATTACATGTTTCACCTTTAATGTGACATCTTTACAGCCCTCAGAGCAGGAGGCTGAAGTGCTCCTTTTATACCTCCATTACAATGCTTTGTCAGCTTGTCAGCATGTGGAAACATGTTGACAAGCTAACATGTGTGCTCAGCATCTGTTCCTGTGTGTACCTGTGGTTTTAAGAAGAGCAAAGAGTTTGGAAGAAGAATAAATCGAATGCCATCACTACGTACAGTAGTGAGAGAGCATTATTTCCACAGCTAAGGTGCAGATGTGTAGTGTGACAGTGTGTTATAGGTTTGATTAGCTAAGAATTAAATTCCCATTGTTTCAAAGTTACAAAGAATCTCTAATAGTAAACATCCCATTATTATTATTTATACTGCATGGACAACATGTGTAAAACAAATGCACTGTATGGACAAGGGTACTGGGTCACCTACACATTACACCGACAGGAGTTGCTCTGGAAACCCATGCCATCTTTATTGACACAGCAGGTCGGTTGAACGTGCATAAATGTGAACTTTCTCTACAGACCAGCAAGTTTGCATTGATAAGGCACTATAGTGCAATTTCTTGATTGGGTTTGGCAGTCAGTTAATGCTCAAAGTAAATTTTTATCCATTTTTCCACACATAAACACTTGTTATGATTCTCAGTTGTTAGAGTTGGCTGATTTCTTTATCCAAATGATAGCATATTGAATATCCTTGAATTTTAAACAGTGTGTGTGTGTGACACTTTTCTGAGTAAAATTCACTCTTTTATGACTCTTTTTTTACTTACTGGCTCAGTGGATACACCAGACCGATATCCTCCTGAGAACTGAGGAAAAACGTATCATCTAGTTGAACTTTTTTTGTGTGTGATTTCCTGCCTCTTTGGAGGCCACCTAAGAACATAAGATATCACTGGGAGGGCCAGGATGCCCTCAATTAAGCACATCAGGACTTAGTAAGGTAGCTCAAATAAGTCAAAAGATATAGACCAAAACCAAATGTCCATTACAGGGGATGAGGTCTCAGGAGGATATTCTAAATACAGATTATTTGCAACCCTTACTGAAAATGTACTTCAGTTTAAATTTGTCTCTGACATTCAAGTCAAGCCATCCATGACTTCATTTCACAGAAATTTCTCTTGAATAAAGGAACTGCTTTCACTCTCTGTTTCCCCTGTATTTAGTGTGACAAAAAGCCCCTTGCAGTGTGTAATAATTAAGAAATTACGCAACATGTACAGTAGCAGAACAAAAGTTTGAAGAAGAAGCTGGAACAGCCTGCTGGTAGACAAAACACGAACTCTGAAACTGTGTTTGAGTCATATTTCACTGGCTTTCCTCATAATTCGCTTGCTCTGGGTTGGAATCTATCTGCAGCGGTGAGAAGCAGGAAGGACATAAATATCTGTTCCCTGTTCTTTCAAAGTGGGTGGCACAGACGAGACTCACAGCAAGGTTGTTTACACCAGCTGACTGGCTTCACAAAAACAGCCACTGGGAGTCAGACAGATGAGCTGGGAGGTGTTAGTCAAAGATGACGGCTGAAGGCTGAGGGTTATGTAAGGTGCACTGCTGGTAGTGCTTGGGACAAGCTTTAAATACACTCCACTTGTAACCTCGGGGATAGTCCAGTGAGGAGGACAGGAATGGGAGGAGGCTGTCACTCCGCTGACACACTTAGCTGTTACAGCGAGAAGGTCATCTTGATAGCCATCTCGCCACTGACCACTGTTCAGCGAGTGTCACCTGTCAGAGGACTTTCATCTGATCCCTTCTCCTGTTTGGCATGCTCATTTTGTCCCCATACACATCTTCTGTTTCAGTGTCCTCTCTGATCTTTAAGAACAACCTTTGTTCATGTTTGCTTTATTAGGGCTTTGCACAATATTGCTTTGCAGCACAGTATCGCCTGACGACATGAACTTGGCCTCATTTCACCTGCTGTATAATGTTATCTAATGTGATACACAGTAACACACTGTGCTAGTCAGTCGGTATTATGAAAGATAAAAACAGCCTACATTGCTGTAATATTGAATATCAACAAATATGCCTGCTGCTTAAACTGAGTTTTATAATCGACATATGCTTTTCTGACTTCCAGCTTTGCTGATTTCCCTCTCTGATTTTCTCACTAACTTTAGGCCCTTCCTAGAATTGCATGCACTGTTATATACTTGCTCCTCTTGTGACATATCCTGTGCCTCCTTTTAAGATGACTGCCAAACTGAAAGTGTCTGGAACACTGCCCTCAGAGAAATTACTCTTGGTAGAAGAATGTGAAACAGGACAAGATTGGTACCAAGCAGCAGCCAGTTATCTTAGACTGGAAGAATTCTGAGCAAATTAAACAAACATGGATATTTGTGGACAGTTGTACTAACAGACAGTACAAGAAGTCTGCACTCCAGTATTTTTGGCAAGTAAAATTCTCATAATATATGTATTATAATACGTATAATAAGTAATTATGTATTTATATGTTAGCACTAAAGCAGGTATCTGTGTCTGCAGATGCACCTTGTTAAGACCTTAGTGATACAGGTCTAGAGACCAGTCAGAACCCCCCTGGCAACCTCTGGTTGTTAGTTAGAAATGTGTATTTCTTGACTTGCAACCTGGTTGCTGGAGATTGCTGGTTGACATATAGTTTGCAGACAAGTTGTTTCTATTGTGCAAACTACTGGCAGCCATGGGAACCTACTAATAACCAAAGCAATGCAGGAGGTTTTCGGCACGCTGCTGTATACTTCCTTAGGACCAATTTCATGCTAGTGATTGCCAGGAACCACTTTCAACTGGTCGGGCAATACACATTTCTCCCTCATGGCCACGAGTTGTCAGATGGTCGCAGGTCTGTAGGCCTATGCGACTGAGGCCTAACAAAGGTAGCTAGGCTAACTCGAGTATGATGCACTCCACTCTCTCTTCCAAATGTGGTCACTTGCTGATAAAAACAGAAGGAAAACAAAAGCAAAAAAAACCAAACTGAGATGCCAGTAGTAGTCCACAAACAAAAGAGTGAAGTCACAGAGACCACACCCATCTTTTATATACAGTTTATGCTTCATTAAAATCGGTATGAATACATTAGATGAGTTCTCAAAATGTTCGTTTTTTTGCTGAAAGAACATTTTTTTCAGCTTTATATAAAGATGAGTGAGTAAAACAATTCCTACATTCTACCTCCAAATTTAGCCTTGCTGGTAATTATTTATGGTTCGGCTGATGACTAAGAAAAATGCAGTTAAAACGAGAGCTATGCTCATGTTGTGAATCATCAATCCCCCGAGACATGTATGCAGAGACATGTTTATGTAACAGCTTGTCTATACCACGACATGTAGCCTCCATCCAAGGCTCATACACATGAGAGATGTATCGCAGCGGCTATAAATAGGCTGTGACTCATTTTGTTTGACTTGGGGGGCTGTTTCATAACAAGCAGAGCGTGTGCGTGTGCCCATGCGGGTATATGTGTATTGATAAGTTGTTGTCAGTGCCTCTGTTTGTATGCTGCCCATCCAAATGCTTCAGTCAGATTACTGCATCAATCAATGACCTTAGTGTACTCAACCAGCCAGGTGGGGTGTTTATTTGTTTTTTTTCTCATCAGGGAAACCATGAGCAGGTAACCTCTCCGACGACGGTGTCAGCACAGAACTTCCTGCCTGCTCCGTAATCACACAAAAATGTCAGCATCATTTAAATGTTGGCCTTTGACACAAATTAGAGGGAAACATTTGGAATGGCATTCAGACTTATTGTGAGGCAGGAGCCAAGAGCCTCAGACCCACTTTCCTCCTCATGCTTCTATTCTTGGGCTCTTAAATACGTCATGCTGTTACCAAAGCAACCACTTCTGACCGTTTGGGGAGGGGTAGGGGAGTCGGGGTTAGGACTTGGGGAGAAGTGGGGGTGGAGACTTATGAAATGCTCATAAAACAAATTACATTTATTAGCGGGGACATGTCTCGGGAGAATGTGAAGGGATTAATCAAAAAGGCAGCTGCAGAAGGAATGACAAACCTAGCCAGCGTTTATTTTTAAAAGGATGTTTCGAAATGTAATCAAGCAAACAGAACAGTTACCAGAAAGCCTCTTTCCTATGACCTGCCATCGACCAAAGCAATGCAGGGAGAGTGCAAAAAATGTCCTCCCAGATCTGTGTTGAGCTTTACCCCGTAGTGCCAAAGAGGTGTGAAGAGTCAGACTCCATGTGATAGAATAATGACAAATGACTGGTTTCCTTGGTTGACCCACCATTCAGAGGAGCCACAGCACTGTATAAACCAATGCTCTCCCATTTTCTCAAATACAAACAAGCAACAGAACCTGAGTTTTTTCCCAAATAGCATCCTCTCCCAACATCCTCCCCATTTTACACTTTAGATCCCCCCCACCTCCACCAAGTTATTCTGAAATAAAAAGGGTGGTGAGTAAACAGCAATTAATCACAGTCACTGTGTTTAGCTGCCGATGGACTGCTGTGAGATCTGTTATCAGGCAAATCAATAACATGATGCTTATTTGGAGACATTTAGACACAGCTTTCAAAGAGAGTTCTTAGCTGAATAGCTAGCTTTGTGATGCAACTGCATGACCTTTAAGACCATTTTTTTAAACATTAAACCTTAAATGGCAGGGATGAATCTGGCAAGAGAAAAAGAGAAGAACGGAAACATTCAGCAATATGAATCGTCCAAAACCTTCATCCACTCCCCTTGTTTGACCCCCTTTTGTTCCCCTGGAGTGTGGAAGGAGCAGTAAAAGCTACTTTGTAAAACATTTGCACACAGAATTACGCAGAGATTTGGAAATTCATATGGTGTTGTATCAGACATTTGCTTTTCCACGTAACTGTAAATGTATTGTAAGTGTCTTTTTCTCTCAGCTACACACTTGCATCACAGTCGTAATGTGGCTGAAAGTTAATGGGAATGAAGGAAATAGGTGTCAGAAATGAATTACATATTTGTTTAGATGTCACAGGGGCAGATGACTTGGGTGAATAATTATTCCTTTTCGGGAGCAAAGGCTATACAGAATGAGAGCTATAACCAGTTATGTAAAGCATGCTGTGCGGTTGCATAATCGCTTCATAATCAGAGGGTAGTCCAGATATAGATGGCCCAATTTCCACTTAGCTCATTGCAGAATGACAGTGGCACAGTGTCCTTAGTGCTCAGGTTCACCCAAGGCTGCCTTGGCAAGGCTTTGGTATTCTTGAACTTCAGTCATCAAAACAACCCTCGATAGCCCCATCCAAATGGATGCTGCCTGTATTAACTGCATGTATATGAGCAGATGGCAGATAAAGCTGTTTGTGGTGAGTCACTATTTCTTAGTTTGCTAACCTTTCCACCCTCCAAATACTCTTCTCAATAACATTACACACTAGAAATAATAGAATCTAAACTCTTTAAGACACATGACAAATGGGTGTTGATTTCACAGATTAGAGCCCAAGTAGACATGCAACATAGTGTTGCAACATCTGTTTATACTGGCCAGGCTCTCATGTACCTGCTCGGTGTTTGTTTTAATCACTCCTTATGATTGGAATTAAAGTGGCATTTTTACTTTTTACCTATTATTTTCATTTGCATTTGTTGTAAGTCTTAATTTATCTATAGCAGGCCTACACAGTGTACCAGTCACTTACCTCAGTGTAATCTGGAAATGTAGAATCAGTAATGAGGTTATTCAAAAGAACAAAAACATATTCCACTCATAGTTATACATAGAAAAGTGTGTAACTACATCTCCCAACAAATTGATCCATTCTCATAAACTTATAATTAGTGTATTAAAATCACACAGGAGTGGGTTTTTGGTTTGTGGAAGCCGCCATGTTGCCCCACCATATTTGAATATAGTGGCTGGGAAGGACCTCTCCCTTCCAAGTAATGGCGTTTTACGTATGTAGCCACTATCTTGCCAAAGAACATCAAAGGTGGAGGAGAAGTAAAAACTTTTGCATTCTGGGACATTTTAATTTGTGCCTGCACCTATAAACTCAAGATATGGAGGATCATACTTATGTTTTATCATCTGAGAAGGGGTCCCCTTCACCAACGAAGTGAAAACATGAAGGAAAGACAAAACGTGACCGGCATTTGGATAAAATGTTATCGTCTTCCTTCTTGCCTCAAGCCTCATCTCCCAAACTGAAGTCAGGGCTTTAACACATGAAAATGTGCATAAACATGCTTATTTATTCCCAGTACTGTTGCAATTACTTATTGTCAGCAGACTAGACATATGACTCTCCGGTCTCTGGACAGCTGACAAGAGCCAGCTAAACAATAATTGTTGGTTATAAACTATATTACCTTAACAGCAGCTAACAGTGGCAAAAAGAGAAGTGCTACCGACAGCTCTGATTATTTTCAACAGCTTACCTCAGTATGGCTGTAGCATTAGAGCTTTAATTTAGCAGAGAAATGAGCTTCTCTGACTCACTGACTTGTATCAAACTCCCTACACAGAGTTTTACAGTCTCTTCCAGAGTAAGTAAAGCTGGACGCTTCTCACCCAGCATTGGCAGCAGAGGTAAACAGTAGACTGACAGCCTTCCACAGAAAGGAAAAAAACTCTGGGGCAGATCCAGATCAACCAGTCGTAGAAACATGCCGGCCAGCTATTATGGGACACAGTCTAAACTTAATGTTTTTTAATGTCTTTCTTGGCTGATTAAAACATATTTGTCCCACAGTAGCCACTATAGCTAGGATTATGGAGTTGAATTGGGAGGGGTAGTAAAACAAAATCTAGCGACATCTAGTGGTGAAAAGTTTTTAGGTTAACCCTCTGAGGCCTCAGTCATCACTGGTGATGACCCCAACCCTGGCTCCTGTCCCTAACCCGAACTCTGTTTTGGAGAAAAGAAAATTCAGATAGGTTTTAAATAATATTATTTTGCCTTTGATTGCCAAGAATTTGGAGAATCATTTAAATAAAAAGAGAAATGACACATTCTCACAGTGTTAGGGTTAAGGTCATCACAGATGAGGGTTAGGGTTGACTTAGATCTTAGAGGACTAATTAAACTTTAGAACTGCTCTCCTCCGGTTCTCGTATTTTGACTTGTGTGATTTTATTTATAGGACAAGGCTCATTCAAAGTCTGATGGAAAAACATACTTTTAGAATGGTGTCATTAAATTAAACGAAGAGATTTTTAAGGACCTTTGAAAAGGAGCTACTGTCTGTCTCCCAAGAGTTTACACGTCACTAATCTGTGTTCAGACATTTGTGTACAAATGAAGGGAAAAGACTGTTACCCTCCACAGATGCAGTTGACCAGCAAAAATCCAATAGCAAGAGTTGTTACAGTCATACAAAGCTCCCACGGTAACTTCTAAGCAGCTAAGGCCTCTCCAAACCGGTTCCAGCTGATGAGTCCAACTGACAACAACCAAGGAGAGAGTTTTTGTTTTATTAATTTAAGTGGACTTCCTTTTTTGATTTTTAAAAAAATCCCCCCAATGGATGAGTATAGAGAAAGACCAGAGAAAAGGCAATAAGGGTAGATTTGAACTCAGGCCTCTGCTCTGTATTTGTCGTGTGGGTTGTCTGCACAACCCAGTGAACTAAACCAGCTTCACAATAAGGGTTTAGATCATTTTTATGCAGAAATATAGATTTTTCCAGTAACTCTAGGTGAACTGATTATTCAGTGCATCATTATGCCATCAGTAACCTCAAGCACTGCTGTCAAAAAAACTCTTTCACATCAAATAAACAACTTATCTATATCAAACCTAATACTGAGCTGGCGGTTGGGTGCTTTATTTAATCAAATGATTAAATTAGGCAGACTGTACCATAGTCTTGACTGAAGGTGTACATTAAAAGGTTACTTATTACATGGAAAAGGATCGTAGGACTAACTGATATGTTCTGCAAACAAATTGCTATCTGGGGTAGCTTTGAAGTTGCTGGAGTGTAAACTTTGTTAGCCTAGCCTAACGTGATAGTTTCACAAAGCAGAAAAAAAAAAGTTTGACACATTCAGAAATGAATGATTTGCAATGTTAAACATGACAACTGGGCATTTTTTTTTTACCCTTTTCAGGTAAGCGTGTGGTGATACGGAAGCTTTGACCACATTAAGACACGAGGACTTTTAGAGCCTTCTTTTGATTGGTCATCCCGATTGCTTTAACCTCCGATTTTGTTTTAAAGAAGAAGCAGAATATGTTACATGAGAAAATCATTACCTTTCATAACAAGAAGTGGATCTTGCATACTCTCATCCTCCTGTAACCAACCCAGGCCATGTTTTGTGAAATCCCTTTTGCGCCACTCTTATATCTTATTTTCAGTATTTGTACATGTGTCAGTGTGGCACGCAAAAAAGAAGCCAACGGGTTTGTTGGCTTTATCTCACACCTCTAAGTTGGAAGCCATGGTTGTCAGCTGAAAAAAGGTGCAATGCCCAGCTCGGGGAGGGTCTTGGTGACAAGTGATGGGAACTGGAGCAGGAGAAAGACAGGTGAACTGGCACAGTGTCTATAGTGCTATACACATCGGGAGAAAAAGGTCTGGGAAGTTCCTACTTCCACAACTTCCACAACCTGGACCTTGACAAGCAGTAGAAAACGGATGGATCCTTATACTAGAAATATGCTGGATGCACTTTATAAATTAATATCATTTAACAGGTTATTAGTTTGTTTATTAAATAATGGGGTTCATGTATGTGAAAGTAATCTACAGAAATCAAAAGTTCAGGCTTGAGAATGCTCTAAACAGTCATTAAAACAAACTAAATACAGGCACTCACTAACTATCTATGTCTATATCTATATATATTTATATATGTACTGAAACACATCCATCTTGCCCAACCATAACTACTGGGAAGTACACTTATCAGTGAGTGTCCCTATTGTGTTTGTTTTCTAATTTGTCAAGACCAAACACCTGATACATGTTTAACATTTGGAGTTGAGTGCACTGCTGCTTTCTATTACACTTGTTGTAAATGCTCAGAGTAAATAGTTTTACTTGGATCTGTTTGAAGTCAATGAGATCATTGATTTGGGCATCTCCAGCACACAGCGCTGGCTGGGAGCACAGCAGCTCTTCAAACCTTCTGTTTACGAGCAGCTTGGCTTGTTTTAGACGGAGGGGGCAACTGAGGCGCTGTTTTTGTTTGGTTGGTTTTTTGAGGGGGACCTGTGAATCATGCAAATCTACTCAATCCAAGAACAATTTAATTGGAGCTGGAATTGATCTACTTTTCAGGTCATTTGATGTTTTTTTTTCATTCATTCATTTTTAAGAGGCAAAGGAGGGAATTAAAAAAAACATCTTTTTGCAGTCTGCATGTGTCGACTTCTATTCAGCTGACAAATCCTGTTGAATTCTTTAAGTATTTTTGTTATCACTGTAGTATCCACAACGGCCTGTACCACGGTGGAAGCTCAGAGAGCGGCTATTGTCATTCTCACGGGAGGACCCCTTTTTCGGTTTAACATTTACCAAGGATGTAATCTTCGCTTTTATGTAATACAGACTGAATCCTAATACCATACAGGGGGTGTGGATTTTCTTGAGAGTCAAACGAGAGGATCGGGATTCCTATAAATCCTAAAATGGAATAGGAGGCAGTTCAGCAGGAGAAGCGGCTAGTCAGGCAAACCGTGCAAAAAGGGCTTTGAACAGTTTGCTGAAAAGGCTTAACCCAGACTGAACTGCTCCCTTGATGCTCAAAGCCAACAGACCCAGGCAGCGGCTCAGAGATGGAAGGAATAGTTCAAAGATGAAAACCTAGCTCTGTGAAAGGATTTGCCTCATAGCAATTGTTAAAATCTCTGCAGCCTTAGGTCACCCTGTCCGTTTACTTATGAACACTCACACTAAAGAACGTGTGTCTTTCTCACACTAAGCCACACTTATTACAAAAGCAACCATATAATTACATGTAATAATTGTCCTTGTCACTGGCCGAACACTTTCTGAAACCATCAATTACACTTTCATCTAAAAGGATAAGTGCTGTGTGCAAAGGCTGCATTCGAATGGAAAGTTACAGAGGAGCCATTGTAAAACGTTGCCTAATGTTACTTATCTAGTTTATGATGCTTTAAGAAGTAATTGGCATTAGTTTATGGCAGCTGAATGGGACTAAGATTAACCAGTAGTTACTTCAAATACTGTTTTCTTAATGATAACACTGAGAAATTGCACAATGCACTTGTAAAATTCAGAATAAAGTCTCTCTAACTGTTGGTTTCTAAAAATCGAAACGTCCTGGTAAATTTCAGTAATTCATCCTTTTTTTTTTTGGTTTGTTTGTTTTTTAATTTTTACGTAGGTTTCCATAAATGTGAAATGGTAAAACTGAATGTGGGGTTTAAAAAAACAGGAAAGGAAAATTTGTAAAAAAAAAAAAAAATTAATATGGAAAACTCCTTCACTTTAAAACAGTGTTATACTGATTTATTTTTACTGCATACAATAAAAGTTTTTACGTTTTGCAGTTAATCCACAACTCTAAACAAACAGAACAGATAAGTGTAAGTTATACACACAAACACTTGATGTGCTTAGTTAAATATGCCAAAGAGTGGAAAGTAACAACAGTCCTTCTGCTTTTCAGAAAAGCAAATGTTTCTCCCAGAAGACAGAAGAGTACAATGCCATACAAGAGTAACTGACGCCTTTAACAAACACATTCATCGTCTCATGGTGCATCACTTCGTTATATTATTGTTGACTGTTGTAATGTGGGATAATGGAATTAGACAGTTGAGTTGTTATTGTGCAAACAGAAAGAGCGAGGGCGAGGAGGAGGGGGAAAGTGAAACCGAATAGAGGGGTTTGTTGAGGACAATGGCTCGACTGAGCAGGGCCATCTGAGGTCTGTTTATTCTGTCCTTACCTCATGATCCCTGCTACCCAGTGTTTATTCATTCATTTCACGTCAGTAATTAAAGAAGACGTCAAATAGCCCGAACATGTTTCTTAGTGGAAAGAGAAGATGTGATGAAATATGCATACTTTACATAAGCGCACAATGGGCAGTTGCTTTCTATAAATCATTCTCATACATAATCCCACAGGTGAAGTCAAGCAGTCCTCATCCCCTGAACTCATGTTCCCCATGTATTGTATTTAATTTGATGTGTCATTTCAAACGGATTTGGTAGACATGTAACCGTCATCATGTGTTTAAGTCCGACTAGGAAAGAAGTTGTGAACACTGCAGGTCTTTAAAATTTTGGCATTGGCTTGTGAGTTATGCAATATGGCTCCAAGTGGTAAGGACTTGCCATGACTTGAAAAAGAAACCAGTGGGACTTCATATGAGAGGAAGCGCTAACACAGCCGAAGCACTGCTTAGGAGCTAGAAGAGAGCCATACTACCAATAACAGAAGGAACCGTAGCCGTCCTGAAAAAATAACACCCACGCGGTTTGCTGTTTATGTAACCTTGCAACAAAACAGTAAGTGCTTCTGACTTGGCCCAAGGATTGCATGTGGAAACTGACTGCTCAGACAGTCACTTTACATGAAGTCAACCTCAGCAGATGCTCTCCAAGAAGAAAACCAATGCTCACAAAACTTCTGAGAGGAGACTTTGCCAAAGAACAAGAACAGTCCAGTGAATATTACAACACATTACTTGGTCAGTTGAAGCCAGAATCAAATAGTTTGAATCAGGGAGTCCAGGATGTTTGGTGCGGATCTGGTCACGACTAATTAAGTGACTGCATATAGTGCCGACCATGTAGCGTGGCGGGGGCAGTGTGCTGATATGGAGCTACACGAGCGCAGAAGCTGTGGGGGAGATGACATTTATAGATGGCACCATGAAAACAAGTTTGTCTACCCATGTACTGAATGAAAAGATGACTAAGAAGTTTGGCAGGAGAGAATTGATCCCAAACATACTTTAAAAGAAGGAAAAAGTTAAAAGTGTGACCATGTTAACTATATGCCATCGCCATAACTCCTTTTGATGAACAAATGTGTCATACAAACTAAGTCTGGTGCACATGTGGTTAAAAATATCACCTCACTTATGAAAGGTGTGCTCACTTGTTGGTTCATACAATACAGTACAGTGCAAGTCCTGATCCACACCTTATTTCTTCATATTTTTCCAGGAAAATGGGAAATAGGTGCAATGATTTATTGAAACATGTGCAAACAAACATGGAAATACAATATGTAAGCCAAAATATTAGGTTGAACGACCTTTATTCTTCAACATAGCCTGGACTCTTAGGCAGCTTTCTTGTTAAGTAGTCTTCAGGAATAGTTCTCTAGGCTTCTTGAAGGACATTCAGAGCTCATCTTTGGATATTTTCATCCTTTTGTTAAGTTCTCTGTAAAATGAAGGCGACACCAATTAGATGCTTTCCAGTTGGTACTGTAAAGTGGATCAAAATGATCTGTGTTCATAATTCCATCAATTTGACAAGATCTACAACACCACTGGCTAAAAAGTCGCCCCAAATCATGACATGATGGCTGTACACACTCTCTGCTGTACCTCTCTCTTGACCTCCTTGTCCTATTGACAATAATTTGAACCCAAAATTTCGACTTTGGATTCACAACTTCACAAGACCTGTTACTACTGATTTTCAATCCACTTCTTATATAATCTGAAATACCCCACCCTTTTCATCCTGTTTCCTTCCTTCCTTACAAATGATGTCTTGGCAGCCATGCTTCCACTGAGAGCATTTCTGATGAGGCTTCAGTGAACAGTAGAGCCAGATGTATCTCTCAGGTCCTGTGTCAGATCTTTACTGGATTTTTTCCTGTTTCTTAAGAACACGACTTTCAGATACTGTTCATGTGCTGTAGATGTTTTGTTTTTGTTAGGCCTGCCACTTCTTCTTTTGTCCTCCACTTGTCCAGTTTCTTCAAATTTTTCAAGGTACACTGCACACCATGCAGATATGCCAAGGTTTTGAATAATAGCTCTTTGGGAATCAAAGAGCTTTTAGTCAAATAGCTCTTTGATTTATACTAAACCGTATTATCGTTGCCATTTTTTATGGATTCAACTAATGAAATAGGTACACTTATGTGTTTTTGCAAGTTTTTTTGCAACAAAGTGTTTAAAGATGCAATTTCAAAACTGGCTCTTTGCTATTGTATCTGTTATATGCAGTCATAACACTAAGTTGGGAGCTTTTTTTGCTTGAATGATTTATAGGTCAGTGTGAAGTGGCTTAACGAAGAAAAACCATTGCTCTGAAAATGGTAAGGTATAAAGACGGGACTGAGAATGAGTGTATATTCAGTCAATGTCCAAAGAAGAACTTTGAAAGACCTACAGAAAGCCTGGAGAGCAATTGTTCAGGACCAGTTAAAAATTACAATAAAGTCTGGCTCAGTGGAAGCAAATGTTACATCCCCCATGAGGATGTTGGTTTTCTTCTGTCAACTAATCCCTTATGTTTTGTCTAGGGTCCACCCCCTCTGTCCTGATTGGATGCTGCTCACAGAATCCAGCTAATTGGCAATCAGCAGAGCATTACTTAAGGCCTGTGGAGCTGTGTTTCTGGGTCCTCCGGCCATTTTGGATTGCCATATCTGTGTAGGCTTACAAGTCTCTTGACTTGTATGTGCCTTTTGGTGTTTGCATGTTCAGATGGCTTGTAGGGGAGAGCTGCCTTTTGTTTTCACCCTGTTTTCTCCTGTTTATGTGTTGTCAGGTAGGTAATGGTTATAGGTTGTATATTTTGTTTCCTTTGGAGTTAGGTAAGTTTTTTTATTTCTATATCAGGGATGTTTTGTTTGTTATGTTGGCCTTGGCTCTCCCTGAAGTTACTCTTCCGTCTGAACTAGTTGTTAACGCTGACATGAAATAAACCTTTAAAAATTACCATATGGGCTCCTCCTTCACTGTCTACCTTTATGTTAGTCCTCCACACCCCCTAGACTAGCCAGGGGACGTAACA
>VVHJ01019992.1:7829-21854 GCA_015107715.1 Tylochromis polylepis
CAAAAGAGAGACACACACACACAGACAGACGGACACACACACACACACACACACACACACACACACACACACACACACACACACACACACCAGTATTCAACACAGTAAACCTAGCATTTGCACTACATGAACAGTTTTCTGTCATGTATATGTTTATCAGTTCTGTTGAGACGTGTAGCAAAGTCAAAGTTAAATGAGCATTACCTGTCCTTTTTTTTTTGCATGTTTTTACTAACCTTATGAATACAGTTCTTCAAAACTGACATTGTTGTAGAAATGTGTTATTTTAGCTATATTCCAGCAATGGGTATGAAATTAATTTAAATACAAAATGAAAAACTGACTCTTTAAAATGCACGTTGGGTCATCTTGCATAGCTCTCAAACCTGACAGCTCAGTCACACTAGAGTAAAAGTAGAAAAAAATTGCCCATTGCCTTGTGTTTGAATCTATTCATTTATTTTATTTTTTGCAATTGGAGACTGATTGACTATAGTTGTGGCGACCAAGTGGTCAACCAGAGGTTGCGCGAGCAACACCCTAAACCTCTGGACAAGCACACTGGACTGCAAGACGACTGCATTGGTCACCTGGTGGGAGGCAGTGCATCCCCTAATAATCTCCATAAAGTCAAATAATTGCCATTTTATTTATAAATGCAGACAGACCGGCAAACAATCTGAGTTAGTCTACTCCGATGAGTACAACCTGCCTGCTGTCCTGCAGCAACTATGTCAGTATTTGAGGAGGAATTTCAAATCTATGAGGATCTTAATGTCAGTTTCTGTTTAATTAGAATTCCTGTGTATGTAAATAGAAGCATTTGAGATTTTCACTGATTTATCACAGCTGTATTTTCACAAATGCAATGTAACTGCCAACTTGACTCCATTCAGCTGCAAACTGATAGCAGGCTGGCTGTGTCTTATTGCTGCTTTAGCGCTCTCTTGAAGCACCAAAGTCGTTTTGAAGCTGCGTGACTGCAGACGTGGTCCCAGTCTTTAAAGTAACCATTTTAAAGGAAGTGAGATTCCAAGTTGATTGGACAGTGATGCAATAATTTAAGTCGTGCCGTGGTCTCCTACCACTGTTTTACCTAGTGTGACTGTAGCATGAACTATTAGAAAACAATAAAGCAACATTGGCAAAAGTTAATATAAACTTTATGTTTACTGAAATTGATTGACTGAATATAAAAGATGGATGTAAACTAGGAGTGGATTGATCTGATATTTGGATCTGCTACCAATGGGTCATTCTGTTCAATTTAAATCTATATTTTACTGAATTAATTTCATTTCTGTGTTTCATGAGTCAACAGCATGGAAGCTAACATTATGGAGGAAGCTAAAAGCAAAGAAATAGCAGTTTGGAGATGTTTATAATAGTTTTTGTTTTTTTTTACTTAATTGCTGAAAAGCTCAGACTCTGATGCTTTCCCTATCAGCTTCTCTCTCTCGCTTGTCCTCACTCTTGTTATGCTCAGTGTAACACTTGTTGAAAAGCTTTTATTGCATTACTACAGTAACATGTTGTCAACTCCATGTGGTATTATTTCACCTCATGTTTCTGTTATTGGCTTTACACCACACATGCACACGAGGTGTACTCACAGTGACAGCAGGTAAAGGAGAAGTTCAATTCAGTTTTATTTATGTAGCGCCAAATCACAACAGTAGTAGCCTCGAGGCGCTTTGAGAAGTGTCACTGTAAATGCAGTGGTGCCTCACAGAGCTAAAAAAAAAAAGACTAATGTGAATAAATTTAACATTTTATTTTATGAAAAGTATGTTTAAAAGTATAATTCTAAGTCTTTTCCTAAGTGGGAAATAAAAGTTACCAGTTATCGTATCATCACAGCTGGGTGCATCACTAAGGTAGCGACCAATGAAATCACCAACTGTCTGCTTCTGCAATTATAATTATTATTTACTGTATGAGTGAAAAAAAAATATACCCTGATAGTTGTGACCAAATCTGTTTTTGTACCAGGATGTAAACACATTTTATAAGTTGTGGATTAAACATGAGAGTCTATGGAGACACAAGTGGTCACTAAAGGAACTGCAGTTTTTCTCACTTACACACAGTCTGACTTTTTTGGGTGCTTCCACAATTGGCCCCTGCTGGCCATTATAATGAATCTAGGTTTAAGGCGTTTATGCACTGGCTTTATTTTATAGACCGCAGGGCTATGTCCATCTTTTTTATACAGTCTGTTTATGGGTTACAAAAATAGTGCTAGAAGCAAATAAGAGGGCACAAATGGGTTTCTGAACACTTTGAACACACTTCCTGTCCTTGTTGGCAGTCAGCTATAGCACAGTCACTCCATTCATATGAAAAGCTGGCGTGTACATACATTTAAAACAGGACTCTTGTAAGCTTCTCTACAATAACATGTAATGGGGGAAAAGTACTAAAAACCGTATCAGTCTTTTAAAAAAGAAAAAAAAAATACAGACTTTAAAATGAGACCCCTTTAGGATTTAACTTCTTCATTGTGTGCGTATCCTGTAACAGTTTCTCTGAAATATTGCTTAAAATGTAACAAGGTGAACGGTGATTTCTTCCAAGCTCACATGTTTTCATGTCTTTGAATGGCTGGTGGAAAAAATATATCACTTTGGTATTTGTTTAGTAGTACACACCCCCTCCAATGTCAACGACTGAAAGAAACACAAGTATATTTTTGATTCAAGAAGAAATAATAATAATAATAATAATAAAAGTAATTAAAAAGCGCATGCTGCCTTTGGTAAGTAACTCATAAACATCTTTCAACATGAAGAGCTACATATTAAAGCTAAAATATTATTTACAGACTTAGCATATGTTCTTTGGTGCGCTGATTTCTAAAATCATTCACATTCAGCATCTTAAAATGGCTAAATATAATAATTATAGCTTTCACCTGGGTCAGAAATACGAAAACAAATTTCTTTCACATGTTTGGGCAGTAAATATGTATAAGGCAACAGAGAATTTTGGTTCTCTTGCCTTTGGTTTTTTTTTTAAAAATTGCTTGGGTATGTATCTACAAACTGAAAGGGTCAGCCTCAGTTTAGCGTGAGTCCTCCCCAGCCTCGGCCCCTCCTGGCTGGAACAGCAGTTTCCTGAGGATGGGCGCATAGAAGGGACCAAAGACTGTTTGGTTGAAGTGGACGATTCGCCCGAAGGCCGTCCCCAGCTCAACTAGCTCAGCACTCAGCATCCCGAGGGGAGCAGGCAGCTCTGGACTCCTTTTAGCAGGGCCGCCCCGCAGCATGTCCTGGAGGAAACCCTGTACCCTTTCTCCTGTTTGATGGAGAGAAGGAGGGAGAGAAGTCAGCTCTGCAGCAGCACACATCCATGTTTAAACACAGATTATCTAAACTCAGCAGCATTAAAGTGCAGGAACATGTACTTATCTATCTTAATGAAAATATTTTTCCATGTTTCCATTTATTTGATTTTTTTTAACCACTCTGTTTGGCCAGATTATCCTAAATTTTAATGAAGTAAGAACTTAACCGAAAACCTGATGTTTTCTCAGTGTCTTTGAGGACACACTGGACATCATGCCAAAATATGCCAAGTTTTCAGCAAATAGGTCTTTGGGAATCATCTTGTTGTTTATAAATTAGACTGAAGATGTGGGAACAAAGAGTTTTTTGTGACAGGCTGCTAGTAACAGTGTGTCTGTTATGTGAAGACAAAAAAACAAAAAAATCCTGATTTGTCCCTTAAGTGCTTTTTTTGTTTGTTTGTTTGAATGATTCATAAATCAGGTTTAAGTGGTTTAACAAACAAAAAACATGCCTGTGAAAACGGTCAGGTACAAGGAGTGGACTGAAAATGAGTGGAAAAAGCAGCCAATGGTCAAAGCACACTTTTGAAAGATCTTCAGAAAGCATGGAGAACTATTGCTCAAGATCACTTCGAAAAACTACAATAAAGTCTGGCTCTTTGGAAGCAAAATAAAAAAGAAATACGGAGTGGATGCTGAAGACTTTTGCACAGTACTGTATTATAAATATTATAATCTTATAATATATAAATTACAAGATAATATTGATTTTTAAAAAGAAGGAGAAAAAAACCATATGCAAATACTCTGTAGCTTTTATAATAAATACTTTTTGGGGATTTATTTTTCAAGGACCATGATCTGCTTCTACATCCTGAAATCTGAAGATCTGCATCTGCAGGATATCGCCATGGTCTTTGGAGTTGTGACTACAACTTTTTTGTGACATTTTACAAACATAAAAAAAGATCAAATTAACTGATAAGTTTAATCTGTCCATTGAAAATGGTGATTCTCCAAACATGAGTTTTTGCAGCCTCAAATATACTTCTTTTAAAAATGTTTCCAGTAGCCTTAAATGGCCATTTTTTCCCCACTCACACCTTACAAAACGTAAACAGCCAACATTATGTAGTAATACACACTAATGTAAGTCTAATATGTGGATTTATTTCATTCCCCCCATCATGTCTTACCTATAAGCACGCAGACTGGGTTGTTCTGTTTCCACAGCTCAGATATTTGTCCCTTCAGCAGATCCTGGCTCTCCTGCGGCAGTGCTGCTCCTCCCTGAGTGGCCAGAGCTTCAGACATCTGCTGCAATACTATCTCTCCAATCCCCAACAAGGCCCCCTTCAGGTCAGTTTCCCTGTAGCGCCAGAAACCGGCATCAGACCAACCATCAGCATTCTTCATCAGACATATATTGTCTCACAGGCCTACGCACCTATGTACAGGGACTGATGGAAGGAATGAAGGAGTTCTCCAAGAGCAGGATTTTGATTAAAGTTCCTCTCCTGTCCATTGATTAAACTCCTACAAACTCATCTTTGTTTTTCACAATTACACATTTTTTTCCGTGACAGTACTCCTTAAAATCGCGTCGATATAATTCTACACCCTTGCCTCTTTTAGTAGATGCCGTATTTATGAAAATGCAAATTAGTGTTAGCTTCTGTCTCCTCCCACCTCTGTGCTGGTTGCCTGCTGCTGAAGCATATCTGCTTTGCTCTGACGGTTAAAATACTTAAAGACTACTTTCTGCTATGCAATGATAAAACTAACGTAGGAGTAACTGAGCCGCAGATGTTCGACCTGGAAATAGATTTCGAAGCGCAAATGCCAGATTGTCTGGAACTCAATTTATCAGAACGGCTTCTACAGTGTTAGAAATGTTAAAGTGGAACTATTATCCTCCTTTTTCGGCTCCATAATTTTAAAGTTGGAGAAGCTTTCCATATTACACAGTTCAAAATATTCCTTACTCCATTTCTACTGTTTATTCACCGTCTCAAACAAATAGCGTTAGCTCCTCTCACTCTAAGACCACGCTCCCTTTTAAGCCAACTTTCTTCTGACTGGCTGTCGCTGTAAAACAGAAAGTTTGAACAGCAGGTAGGTGGAGCTTCTGTGCTCGCAGCCTGAGCTGTGACCATATTAAGGATATCTGCTATCTATGAAATTGATTTGAGGTCATTTTCAGCCATGGCGGAGGTGTGCGGTCTAAGACTGCTCTATTTTGAAACTCTGGTCATGTTTAATATTAGCATCCACCATCGTAACAGTATATGCAAAAAAAGACAGGTAAAATAGATCCAGTTCATAGATAATCTGAGCGTTCAGGCTTGACTGTAGCTGATAATTCCTCACTAATGATAGATAAACCTTGTACCCCTAAACTACCCCTTGCCAACTATGAATCCAGGCCAAGTTTGAGATATTCATTGTTACACCAAGGCCGAAATGCTCAACATGGCAATGGCTTCTAATTTTGCTCAGGATTTCTCTTCTAGCATTTAAATAATGATCACATGAACATATTACGAAGGGTTAAAAAAACAACTTGATTTTCATCGGCGGTGGTCTTTATATACTGCCACATTGTAACAAAGGAGATTAAGGCAGAAACAGCCTGTGCTGCATTTTATTGCAGCTCGGACCAGAATGCAAGCAGACCTCGAACATTACAAGCTGCTGTTCCACATTTATCCGCTAATCATGACACGCCCTCTCTTGAACAGAAAGAATGAGGTTAGCTGGATCTGTTCTGACAAGCTAGCTGCCTCCTGTCACCTCCATTGGTTTCTTTCTCATACAATACCTGTTCCCTGTGACAGCCAGTACATGCATCACCACATCCTCCTCTTACCTGGTGTGACTGCCCTCCAGCAGGGCAGTGATGGACTGCCTGAGTTTACCTACAAACCCCTGCAGGGAGAAAACGACACGGCCACACTGAGCGTTAGTCAAGAGCAGCACCGACGCCTCCAGGACCAACATCTGGAGCCGCTGAGCAAGAGCATCCAGGCGGGCCCGATCCATCAGGATGGTCTGTGCGTGGAAGGCAGATTGGGGTCACAAGGGTGCAATGTTTTCAGCATAAATATGAAATCAATACCTCAATAAAAGAGTCCAATGGCTATAACCTTAAATAAGATTGCTAACGCCACAGGTAACTGATGAATTTCCAGGGGTCATACAGTATGTAAATGCAAACTGTCATGATTCATCAATTATTTTAATGCAGCGCTAAGTAACATTAAGTCTAAAATCAGTTCAGCTGCACTCTGTTGAAACACACATGATGCTGACTAATAAGTGTTAGAGTTCACCAGACAGGGCTCTATGGGAAGATCTGATAGATTTAAAAAAAAAGATTTAAAAAAAAAAAAAATTGGAGCCGCACTTGTACGAGTGCTTTAATGTGTTTTCACATGCTTTAACCAGTGAAGAGGAATGACTAGGGAAACTGAACATTCCCTCATAATCAATAAAATATCACCGGGTCTGATGAAAGGCGTAGGCGTGATGTAATTTTTCCGACGGCAGCTGACCTCAGGATATTTCTGGTCCTGTGGGTCCCAGTGGAGCAGACGTATGTAGGCCCGGTTGAGGACAGCGGTGGGGCTGGGAGGACCGCGGCTGTCAGGACCGGGAGAATCAGACTGCGCCTCACACGCCGACACCTCCTCAGACGCTGCTGCCTGAAGCCAAGCGGTGGTATTGTCCAAAGAATCTGAAGGGAAATGACAAATTATGAAATGATTAAGAATATACTTAAATACTAAAACTACACCATTAAGACCGACTAAGTGAATCATGGATTTTAGTGGCTACTGAGCGAGTGTATGGGAACCAGAGCCATAGACTGTTCATTAAAGATGGATGTAGCCACTGTGGTTTGTCAAGCCTCGAGCTGAGTGTTTTCACCATCCCCATTTTAGACTTTGTGACTATTGAGGGGCAGATCGACTGAGAAACTGAGCAATAACTGCATGCAACTTAAAGCATACCCTGCTTTACATCCATTTTTAATCTAATGGGGACCATCATTTAAAAAAAATAAATAAACAGGCTAGTAACTCATGTAAGGTTTAGCTGTGAATTCATACTTCAGTTATTTTGCTAAGACTGAGTTTACCTTGTATACTCAGCTAACTATGTGTTTGCACTTATTATTTACATATTTAATTATGAGCCTTTAAAACACAATAATTTGTTGATTTTACCTCTGTGGTTTTCCCCACACCTACCTTAGTCTAAGACTGTGGTGCTCTGTTAAAATTCTGTCATCTCTATCCCACTATGTCTTTTTATGGAGAGCAATCTATCAGCACATATTGAACTCCAATGTTACATTTGCAGTCGACCTGGGACTATAGCCTTGGAGTTGTGTCAGATGCAGTGGAGGAGCTGGACCCAGTAAAAGGTGGTTTCCAGTTAGAGACGGCTGGTGAAAAACTGATTGCTGTGATGACTCAAGAGCAAGTGTTGTACCTATGCATATACTATAAGGTTGGACTGCTAGCTTATAAATAAACTCATATTCTTAACTGACTCCCTGGGTTTTGTACTCCTTGGCTACCATCGCGCTTTTCTTCTTTTTTTTTTTTTGCTGCTCTTAAAAAGGACCCGTCTTATCTTCTCCTTTTCCTCGACATGTCAGCCGATGACACTTGGGATGAGCTCCAGCCACCCCACCACAGGCTTCACATGGGATTGAACCAGGTGTCTCTCCCAGGTGATAAAAATCTTTTGCGTAACTCATGATCTTGCTAACTATTTAGACTTTTCGGTCTTTAAACTACTCACCAGAGTAGTATGAAAAAAATTGTTTGGCCAAAATCTCCCGCCGCAGGTAGATTTTCTTTTAAGCTTGAAAATCAAACCATGGGGAGTTACACGATTCTAGTTCCCACTTCGACCACTTGGAGTCAATATCCTAAATTACTGTTATTGATTATTTGTCTAGTGACTCCATAAGCATGCTGTCTACTCTGGAGTTTATTAGATAAGACAATTACATTACAAAACAACCCAAAACAAAACAACTAAGTGTGGATGTGAGACTGTGTGGTTCTGTCTCTTTGTCAGCCTTTTGTAAAGGCCGCCTCTCACCCTATGACAGCTGGGATAGGCTGCAACTCTCCCCATGACCCTAAGTTGGATGAGCGATTAAGAAAATAAATGGATGGATGCTAACATGGCTTTTTCAGCACCAGTGGCTCTGTCACACAGCCAGTTACTCTGATTAGCCAGCGCTACAGAAGCACAGTATATGAGCCAAAAACTCAGTTCAGGGATTGGCTGTCCCACTCCTTACCCAAGGAAAATGGCAGGATGGTGCTTTGGAGAGACGAGGGTCAGAAGAGGTTTAATTGAAAACTGAAATATCTAGCGACCATAAATGTAGCACTCACAAAGTCACCTTTATCATCTATCACTCGTTGCACCAGTGAAGTTGAAGACTGAAGAGTGCTGGAAATGAAATCTCTTCTCACCTGGCTGCTTGTCCAGGATCTGCTGGAATTTCGCCCGCTCGTACTGTATGACCTGCTGCATGAGATGAGGCCTCAGGCTCTGAATGGTGAAGTTAACCATGTCGGCCTTCATGAGACCCAAGACGCGGAAGATCTCCCTAAGAGGAATAATGTTTGGGTGAAACCTTTTTTGACGTTCTTGGCAATATGGCAACTTCAACCACTAGGGGGCAGAATTTTAATACCTGTGTGGAGATGTTTTAAACATTTTATACTTCTTTTTAGGTCTACATGCATTTCCTCAAGAAATAGCAGGTCATCACTATAGATAAGAAGGACTTGCCCAGTTAAATGAAGGTTACACAACTCACAGCATCATCATGTGGCACAAATTCGTATTACATGATAGCGCAGCTTTGCCAAAGTTCAATTTCAGTTGAAATCGCTACAGCACAATATATAGATGCTTTGGATATAAATTAATAGATTTGCATCATTATATTCTTTTAATAGATTTTGTTAATTCTGGAGGGATTTATACTATTTTTAAAACAAGAATTTACAAGCACCTTTAAATATTAGCACTAATCTAACATCTGAATTCTTTGCACAAGCTGAGGATTATTTTTAGTTCTAATTGGACATTATGAGAGGTATTCATGCAGAACTGAGCATCCAAACTCATACCGACTGAAAAAAAAAATGATTGTATTTATCTTACATTGGCACTGCACTAAGCAGAAAATTGATCAGTGAATGTATATTAATTCGGTTTTATGTTACATTTCATTGCAATAATGTGGTCTGGGAGTGATGTCATTACAGGAATACAGCTTGCTGCATGCTGGATTTAATACATGGCCACAGCCTGCCACTGATTCCATGTCAGACACAAGTTTATTCGGTGAAGGTGTTGTTAACCTGCTCCTTACCTCAGGAGCTCCACAGGTTCCTCGAGATCCCGCAGTGCTCCGACTTCTGGGTCGCGCACCGGAGCACATAAAGATGCCATGGTGTTGATAATGAATTCCGCCAGTCGGTGGAGGTCCAGAGCCCCGTGGTCGACCTCCTGCCTGATCAGATCCATATCCAGCACCTCGTCAAGCTGAGACCTCAGTCTGACGTGAGCGGGCAAGAGCAGGGACTGAAGCATCTAATGTGAAGAAAAAATGTCTGTTTTCACTAACATTATGTGTTATGTTTGGAAATGTTCAGTTTATCCAGTTCTTTTAATATAATAAACTGCAAACAGTCACTTGGAACAGTTTTTTTTTAAAGTCTATTTAATAAAGATTTAGCTACTACCAAGTTTACAATCCCTGGGCAGGTACACACAATCAAGCTATAAAACAAGCTATAAAATACAAACACACATCTAAGATAAAAGTAGAGTAGTATAATGGGTTTGATTAAAGATGACATGACCGGTTTCTTTCTGTTTTTCATTTCTTCTCCTTTTTTTTTTTGCATCAAAAGAGAAGATATGAAAATCTACAGATGTGCTCAAGGGAGCTCATTCAATTTCTTATTTAAATTTACAGGAAATAGAAGATTGTGCAAAGACAGCGCTTCTCTAAGTAAATGTACACTCTCAGAGCAGCCAAACCTGAACCTTTCATCTGTTTTAAATAAAGCTGTGCAAACCATATCAATGGTGGAGGCGCAGTATTGTGACTATATTAAAGATAAACATCTGGGTATATGTTTGGGCTCCCAGAAGCTACAAATACACTTTGCAGTACTTTGCAGTGAGAGTATGTTTCATCTCAAAATATGCAATGTGGTTTTTTTTTTCAGTATGATCAAAGAAATGAGCTGGATAATCACTTTCCTCGTACTGTATGTTTTCGACCACCAATATTTTCATTCAGCGTAAGGCACAAAGATTTCATCAGTTTTGAAACTCTGAAACAAGCAGCCGTTCAGCTTCTTTCTTGTGTGAAAAGGAATGGGACATCTGGCCACAACAAGATTCCTACACATCGAACACCAAATGTGGAAAATCAGCGATGTACAAACTCAAATACAAGGACACAATTGCCAAACCCAATCTGTTGTAATATCATTGTGACATGTATTTCTCAGATTTTTTTTCTGTTTGTTTGTTTCTGTCACTTTAAAAAATTAGTTTTTAAGTATTACAAAAAAAACCCTAAAAGATCTAAAATGTAAGAATTTGTTTCTGTATATGTCTTTTGTGTGTCTCTTGTTTTTTTAAACCTGAATATTTTTGACTGCGTCATAACAAATACATTGTGAATTAAAGTAATGCCCTAATGACCAGATAACACTAATTTCTCCTTTTGTAAGGTTGGTGATCATGTTTGTGCTTTCCTTTTGACCCTTCCAATGCCAGATACTCACAGTTTTGACTTCGTGCAGCAGAAGGACAGCGTGGCTGTAGCTTGGAGGCTCACTGCTCAGCTGCTCCTGAAGACTGTCCCAAAAAGCCCGGTGAACAATTTCTGTCACTCTACCCTCCAGGCTGCAGACAAGCAGTTTAAAAGAACAGCTCAAGGGTGAAAACACTCATTAATATAGGAACTAAGAATAACCAAGGTCACTGTAGATGTGGTTAAGTGTTTTCTTGCCTGTCTGTAGGAGGATTTCGGGGTTTGAAGCAGAAGTCTCTGTTCACCACTATCTCATGTGCAAGACTCAGGTTGGAAACACAATTTTCCAGCTCCATTAGACTGGATAATGAGGCAGTGGGTGGGCTCCCTGACACCACAGACAGGACACACACACCCACAGATAATTAAAACTGCCACAGTGGTAATATTTCAATTACTAATGGTCCCTGAATGTGGCTGAAAATAATAACTTCTGTAATAACTGTGACGTACCTGTTGGAGAGTCAAGTTTTTCCAGACAGGGAAGGTCAGCAGGGGAATCATCAGTGGCCCCCTCTCTCTGATTTGGCATTTCAGAAGCAGTCTAGACATTTAAATCACTCGTTAACGTGGTAAAAATGGTCACTTATGTCAGGTTTTAACAACACCTCCACTCAAAATGTTCGTGGCTGAGACCGTTTGTCAATTGATTAACAATCAAGCAACAATTTTAGTAATATTTTAATGAGAAACAGCACAGCTACAGTTTCAGATGTTAAGATTTGCCCCCTGGTTTGGGGACTAGTGATCAAACAGAACATAAAGTGTGACTACATCTAGGGAATTATAAGGGTTTTTCACCTTTTTCTATAAATTTACAATAGTCCTATATCTATATCGAATTCTATCTATACACACACACACACACACACACTCAAAATAGCAACTATTTATACAAATATGTATACTGATATACACCTAAATATTTAGGTTAAACATTATTTATTAGAAAGAAAATTAATACTAATGAAACTGGGTACACCTATACTCCACACACAAAAAATGTAGTATTACATGTGTACATTTAAGTATTAACAAAAAAAAATTGAATAAAACAAAATTTGTAAAAACGTATTTATTAAAATCAAAAAATGCGTAAGACTACACAGAAATGAAAATATGTCACATCCTAAAGGCGAACTTACCTGTTGTTGTTGTTATTTAAATGAATATGAGTTTTAGAGGTGTGCAGTATGTTAGAAACGTTACCGTGTTTCTTTCCGCAGTTTAAAAACCTCCAGTTCAAAACACCAACATTTCAAACTTGGACTAAACCATTGTCACCCATTACAGGGGAGTTTTAAAAAAAATGATAGACGTTCTTCCGGTTTCACAGCAACATCTATCCTGTATGCGTGGCTGTGTTCACATTGAAAAAATAGAGTTGTAAAAATAATAAACCATTGACCTAAATTATTTCTACCTTGAAAAAGACATTTTTTGAAAAAGCCGCTACTTCTTTTGGTTTGGTCCGTTCTCAAATCAAAACAGTGGGCGTGTCTGTGCTGTAGTTTTCTGTACTGTACGTGTACTCGTCTCTGCGTTTGAAACAAAACTCGAGCTACCTGTTCCTTCATTGTAGTTCTGTGAAAACAAAAAGGAAACCGCCCGTTAGCCATTGTACGAAACGTTATAAGAGCTCAACACCTGGAAATATCTTTGTTCCAATTTCGAGAAAGAGCGGGTATACCGCTTGGGAAGCGTGAACCAGTGCGTTATACTGAACCACTCAAATACCAGTACTTTTGAAAGTGTTTTTTTTAAAACACTTCTTCTATAATTAGTGTTCACAGTGAATATTTTTTTCACTGTTCTGTTTCCTTTATCCTTTATAAACCAAACGATCCATTATAATAATTTCTTATATAATGTGTGTGTTCAGGTTCCAGGTTTGTTACACACTGGATTTTATATTTCAGATGATATTCAATTTCCTCATCTCCCTCATCAACTAGGCCAAATAAAGTAAACACAGATGGAAGCTAAAGCTCATTTGCTTTTGCGTGTCTTCTCAAGCTCACGTTTTCTATATCATATCCCAATAACGCCATCATTTCAGATGCTGTTCTGTCTGTTGATCATTTTTGGATTACAGTTGTGATCAGTATATAGATTAGCATATTTCTTTAAATATTTCGTAGACACCTTTGTGTCACAATTTATGTCAATGTGCCTTTTTAAAAGAAAAGAAAAACCCTTTGGTTCCCCTTGATAATTATAACTTCAATGCTTAATTGAAGAAATCTCCAAATGTATTTTCAAATCTGCCTATTTTCAAAACAATTTTCTATCTTTAATGAAATAAAACTGATAATCTTTTAGCGTTTTGAGTTTCGGTCCTTACAAGTCTGGAACTTCACGAGAAAGAAAGTAAGCAATGGTCATAAAATTCTGATATTATGCTTGTGTTTTTGGAGCATGTTAATTCAAATGGGATTTGTGAAATTAAATGCTTTGTATATAAGCTAACAACTAGATGTGTCCCATTAATAAAATTAATAAATAATGAAGTCCACAGACACACACAAACGTCCCCAGACAGAATTGTATAGCAAATTATTTATGACTGCAAAATGTGTAACAAACAGTTTTGATAAATACTAGCATTTAACAAAGCAGTATCTAAAAAAAAAAAAAAAAAGTCAACTTTCCAACACACCCACAAAACACAAGTAAATATGAAAAAAAAAAAAATTCCCAGGCCAATGGTACTATACATTTGCATATTTCAAAATATCAAACACCTTTTATACTTTTGTTAAAAAAACAAAACGATAACTTAACAGATTCACACTCTTTTTCCTCACTTGAGCTGTGATGCACATATAAACTTTTTTTTTTTTTTTTTTTTAGGAATGGTAAA
>VVHJ01019992.1:21874-31939 GCA_015107715.1 Tylochromis polylepis
TGTGATGCACAAAAAACTTTTTTTTTTTTTTTTTTTTGGCACCGCTTCACAAATGCCACTCCACCGAAGCGTTTCCCAACATTAAAGCAAAAGAGAGAATAAGTGCCAAAAACGGAGCTGCTACGTAAAGACAGCAGCGTACCCGAATTGTTCCTCTGATAATTTAGTGTACTCTTACAAATCTCATACAAGAAATCATATTTTAAATCTTTAAAATAAAAAAAAAAATAATAATAAAAAAGCAGCTGGAAAAAAAAAAAAATCATTTGTAAGCAGTGTAAGTTCAGAGGAGGCGGGTGGAAGGGAAAAATCGATGTCACAAAAGAGGCTGCTTAAATTGTTTCTCCGCATTCAAGCTTTGTATTCGAGAGCTGTGAGAGTGTATTGTGAGAAAAGGCAAAAGGAGCATCAAGTGAATAAAAATGAGCAAATTAATGAATCCAATCTTCTGTTCCCAGCCGCACGTACAGCCACCTCGCTCTCATTCACACGCTAACCAAACTGTACAAAAACATGTCTAATAATATAATAAATCCAGACTTCTCTCATGTTTTGTCCCAATGCCTCCATTCAGCACTGACTGTGCTGCAGTGTGACCCGGCCCAATCACAACTGAACAGGTAATGCACCTTGGCACTGTCTCTTCTCTTAGCCATATTTTCCCCCAATTAAGCTTTTATAGACCGTTTTTTTTTTTTTAACCCTTTCTCAGGGCAAACATGACACTCCATTTTTCTGTAATTATCACAGGATCAGTATCTTCATCTGGTATCTGTTTAATGACATTTTATAATTGCTGTTACATCTGGTATTAAGAGGACACTCTGATTATCTTAATTCTCCTGCAGTGTGATCACAGCTTAACAGATTACACATGTAATAGAAGATTATCATTTCCCAGCTTGAAAAGCTGATGTTATAGAGGTGTTTCCCCCCTTCGTCTGTTTATGGCAGAGAAGCAGATTATGTAATTGATGGATGTAGTGCAACATCGCTTATCAACTTATGGAGTGGCACTTTAAACTTTGACTTGAGCTATACGTCCATGTTGTTTTGGAGCTGTGGTGAATGTATTTGTTCAAGAGCAGAGAGTGCTTTCAGTTCATGCTGGCAAGCTTGGTTAGTAAGCTGCAACTACAGCACAGGTACCGGCACAGATACGAAGTTCAGCAGTGCTTCAGTACCATATAAAATGTCAGATAACTGCATAAAAAAGCTCCCAAAGGCACCAAACACAGTTGAGAAGTTAAATATAGCGACTCAGATTAGCTGAATGGAAGCTTCGCCAAGAGCTATCAGATACACCTTCAGTCTAACTGTAATCTACCCAGAAAGACCAAACCATTTTTTGTACAAGGCTGCAGACATGTTTATTGATACAGTAAAGTTGAGCATTTTAACACTGGAGTCTAAAGTCTAGCTTATGGTTATCAAACTGGTTGTTACGCCAACTGTGATGTCATCACAGCCCCGTACCCATTTATACTGGTGCTTGACGCACATCAGATTCATCTCCTCTTAAGAAGAAACGGTCACAGGAGCATTGGTATAGGAGAAGAAGAAAAAGGATTCAAAGCTATAGCAAAGTCATGTTTTTAAGCCGTTGCTGCATCTGCCTTGCTGTAAAAATCCCTCTGGCCTCTCCGAGCTTCTGTACCACTGCGTCACTGAAATGGCGGCACGATCGTACACAACAGCCTACACGACACCGATGCATCGTGCTTGCCAGCAGTTGTGATGTCACTGTTGGCCAGCACCACTGTTAGCGAGGGCGAGCATAACGGCAAGCATGAACTGGGTAAGGGGGATTAATGGCTTTTAGAGCCAGTGTCTGTAGAAGAACTGCAGTCTTTGGCACTTGCGCGTTTGCTTTTCTCAGCCCCAGAGGCTGCCGCTTGCCATTAACTTGTCTCCAGTTTTGACATCTGATGTCTTTTCTACCAACAGTTACACCCACATCAACTCGGGGGTTTTTTGTTTGTTTGTTTTAAATCCAGAAAGAACTCACCAGGTGCACTGCCAGGTGGAAACTTATGCGTCTTCCGTTTCAACCATGTATACTTTTAAAGTATAAATTCTTTTGATCTGCAAAAATAAAAAATTTTGGCACAGCTTTTGTACAGGCTCCTTTAAGGTTTAGCAACTGAAAAGCTGCTCATGTGAAAGCATGTAAACACAGACTGAAGCATCTGACACGTCACTCTAACATTACCAAGCAGAAGCATAAATGGTCACAAGGCGAGTGAGCTGATGCTGGTGAGTATGATCTGGTTTGGGAGGTCGAGTCAAGCTCGAGTGAGATTCTGGATGACAGGAACCAGTCCAGTAATGGAGCAGGCCTGCTCACAGTGCAGTCAGGACTCTGTGCCATCAGTGCTATAATCTACGAATACACACAAACACACACACCCATACACACACAGTTTCCTGCTAAGAGTCTTTGAGCATGTTGATGCGTGCAAAGATCTTGAGTGCAGGTCCCAGCTTAATGTTCATAGTGCTCATCAGGTGGTCCTCCTTTAACAGGAGCAAGGCCTGTCCATCGATTTCCTGAGAGCGAAACTCGTCTGCTATCTCCTGGCAACCTGTGAAAACAGCAGAGGCGCGAGCTACAGTTAATAACAGGTAAACAGGTTTCATGCACGGAACAGTTCGGAGTATAAAGCGTTACGATTGTGCCTTCTGAGCAAAGCCTACTGACCTGGTAGTGAACGGATGAACTCATAAACTTCTTCGACGTTCCACTTGGTGGGGTCATTGGGTACGAAGCGCTGACAGAGCGGCGCTCCATCTCTCCCAACGCAGGCCTCCTGGTCCGAGACCCTGCTCGGCTGACGGCGGACAGAGACGGGGACCTGGGCTGGAGCCGGAGCAGGAGCCAAAGGTCCAGAGCTGGCTGCTGACAGGGGAGATGGAGGCTCCTCATAGCTCGACATGTCTGAACACGGGCTGGATTCCTCCTGACTGGGCTGGGAGGGATGTGGCGAGGATACAGAACCGCCCTGAGTTTGCTGTGGTGACGAGGCCAGCTTCTGCAAAGCAATACAATCAGGAGTGACGTCAATTACTCCCAGGACAATATAACAGTCACCGCAAAAATTAACGGGGTAATAAGTACGATTTGTAGGGTACAATAGGTTTAAATGGCAATCATACACCTGCAGGGATATGATGGGGATTAATGAATCAATAGCATTGCCTCAAAGATCACTTTGTCTCTGAATTACAAATCTTAAGCATATTGGGATAAACATGACACAAAAGCACCCCCCACTGGAGGTTTAAGGCTGAATCCTCATAACGTTACATAAGCTGGCCATAAAATATTAAAAAGTTCTTGATCCAAAAAGAAAAATGTTAAAAAAAAAAAAAAAGACTATTGTGGTATAAGATGCTTGCTTTATACGTTCCACAGAATTTCTGCTGTAATTACCTAAACTACTTCTCTTTAAGATCAGTTACAGGACGATGTATTACGTTCCAAAAGAAGACATGTGGGGAGAAGACTGTGAATTGTTATCTACATCTATATAACTTGTGCAGAAGGCAGAAAATCTCTACTAATGCTTTCCCATTTCTGCTGGTCACCAATAAAGGCTGACAAAGGTCATAGAGTACTTAATGACCCTTTAAAGACAGAAGGAGATAATCGGGCTCACACAAATTATGTTCAACTTCATTAAAAAGCACGAGGCATGAAAAGTGCAGGGTTTAAAATGTGCAGCAGAAGCAGTATCGGATGAGAGGTAAAGTGTTGATGAGGAAGTTTTACAACAGTTAAGAAGCATGTTTTTACCTGCTTTTTTGCCTCAATACTGGGGCGACCCTGAGACCGTCGACGCCAGCGATTTGCTGGTTTGTTCCTCTCTGGATGGAAAAGTCCAATCCGCTTCGTACAGCCCACGTTGTATCTGTTCATACAAATATAATTTTTTTTACTCCTTTTTTGTGACCAAAATGGAAAAGTAGCTATTTTCTCACATGAAAAAAAAAAAAGCCAAGGTTACTTACCTCTTTGCGCAAACCACCGAGCAGAACCGTTTAGAGCCTTTGAATGTGTAAGCAAAATCAACCCAGCCACAGTATTCACACGTCAGCTTGGGCTCATCTTTTTCTGGGGGAGAGGAAGCAGCATAAACACGACACACACGTCAACTATTAGATTTTCTTCTGAACAAAAACGGGAACAGACATAATACTAAGTGTATTCAGCATGTTTAATATGCAGAAAACGAAGCTGCAGGTAGCTCATCTGAACCATTCGTGGCGCAATGTTAATGCGTTATTTCTACTTCTGATGCAGATGTTATTTACAACTTAAAATTCTTATCTGCTTCCTGTGCACAAATACAAACAAAGCTACACTGTTTTGAACCTTTTTTTTAAGACATTTCTTTGGGAGTGCAGTGGAGTCTGGTCTGCTTTGTTTACATTGGTTGGTCAACCCTTGTACAGCTACTGATGGCACTTCCTGTATGTGTTCCACATTAAAGTGAAGGCAAAAAACAGGCATTTGCTGCAAACCACAAGTGTCAACATTAGCCAGTGTTGCCAAACATCTACTCCACACAGTTTCCAGTTAGTGATATTTTCAGCACTTTTCTACATAGGTCTTTTTCAAACTTATGGACAAACTTAAACGGACAACTTGTACATGTTAGACAAAGGTATAAAAAGAAGCATGCATCAAGAAACAGGAACTGACAGAACATCTAATTAACAATGAACTTCCAGCAACTGAGTTAAAAACACTTCCAGAGGAGCTACATTATTTAGCAATATGGGGTTTGACTGTGGGGGAAGGGGAGCAAAACACAGTTTATGTGGTTAACTAAACTGTACGTACACACCAGGGTCAGAGTTTCTGTCTGTTAGGTTCTGCTCATAAAACCTTCCAATTCTATGAGAGGATGATGACTGCAAAGCAAATTCCTTTAACTTTATGCGAAAGCGTGGTAGAAAAAATTAGGAGAGATAGACGAACACTTCCAAAACTCGGTGAAAGAAATACACACAAACTACACTGTAATGCGTTTGGTCTCACCTGGTTGGCTCATGTCCTCGGGCTCGGAGTCGGTGTTGGCTGCGTTGCTGACCGGAGTTTTGTCCGGGTCAGACGAGAGCTGTTGGTCCAGCTTCTTTGGACTATCGATGAGAATGGGCAGACGCTCCACCTGGTGACAGGCAGAAAATATTTATAAATGGACTAAAAATGAAACGCTACACACAACAGTAACAAGAAACAATGGCTGTGGTTTAAGGGTTTACATCTGGATTGCTTCATCACAACAGCTGCATTCTGTCACCGCAGCAACATTAACGCAAAGACTGCTGCTACTCCAAATTATAACCTGGCAGTCAGGGCAGCTGTTTCACTGCACAGCCCCGCTGCGCCTCATTACTGTAGTATTGATGAGATGACATTTTAAAAAGTAAAAAAAAAAATGAATGTTGGGCACTACACTTGAAAATTTTAAAATTTTAGACTCGAACACAGTGGTCACCAGCAAATGCTGGGTCCCCCCCCCCCCCTTCTTAAATTTGACCCATTTTGTTCTCAAAAAGAAAATAAGTCTTTCGAAAACTTTCGAAATTTCTGAACATTCATTCATCACAAAAACAACAGATAAACACCGTCATCGTTAAAACACCAGGTATAGTGACTGGTGCCCGTTTAGACTGATAACGTAGTCTTGAAATGTTCACTACAATCAAGTCTGATTTTCAAGCATCGCATGTCACACACATGAAGCTTGCATACAGTCAATTCACCTGTCCATACGGCACAAAGCAACTTGAATACCAGCGTATATAATTTAACAGTTAACTGTGGGCTTTGATAATCAGGTTCTTTTACAGGAGAGTGTTGGCATCATAAGAAATATGTATTCAGTGCTTAATTCATTCTTATTTTTTCAAATTAACAGAACACGGAGGTGGAAAATGTAATCAGATTCATTTGAGTCATAAAATGAATAATAAAAAATAATAATCCTCTACCCTGTGTCTCATCACATATGTGTACACATCTTCATAAATACAGATACTGAATTTTATTTCTTTACATTCCTAATTTTTAATAAACAGAAATGTAATTTGCTTGTTCAGCCATGTGTGCATTTATATAGAGCATTTTCACAAAATGTCCAGTAGGAGGCAGAGAGGCCAAAGTCTAGAAATTGAAACTAGACTTTTTTTCCCCCTCTTACTCACTAATACAAATGAGAAGACACAAACATTAATATATAAGCACATGTTAAACTGTAAAAAACAATATGACATAATAATGAACCAATTTCAAGGGAGATGACTACACAGATTAAGGAAGGATTTTAATGCCCTTGATTAGATGAACTGACTACAGAGCGCTGCTCATTACCTTCTTCCATCTGTATTCTTTCCCATCCACAAGGTCTCATCTCCCTGTAATTAACGACTGAATCAAACAGAAGCTGTACGATGTCACTGCTAGCAGTAACAGAGGGTATGTGTTTGCCTGCTGACAGTTCCCTGCAGGCGTGTACACTGGAGATGGTGCTGGCTTTGGGTTGTTTATCATGTTTGTCTGCCAGTATTGCTGAGATTGAGCACTTACACACACGGGAAACGGCTCAGCTCCCTCCTGGATGACAAAGCCTTCGATGACATGTGTGAGGACCTGGGGCTTGACGATGGCCTGAGGCGGTTTGTTCTCTCCGTTTTGTGGCGTGCTGCCCGTCACGGTGGGCGCCTCACTCTCATTTCCTGAGGTCATGGCTGGAGGTTTGGTCCCCACTGCTGCACTCGGCCTCTTCACTGAACCCCCACCTGATGGAGAAAACCCCCCCCCCAAAAAAAAACAAAAGCAAAATGGGTCCATTTAATACAAAAGAGCATTGTATCCAATGAGAAATGTTTCAATTTGAATGAAATTAAAGCTTAAAAAGAAGTAGCTGATGATTATTTCAGTCATTTAGAAAAAAAAGACAGATTACATTTTCAAATCTGAATGGTTGATGCTTCTACGATAAACTGAATATTTTTTGGTTGTACGTTGTTGGTTAAGCAAGACAAGTAGAGCTGGAGTCGACGGCTTTTCCTTTTGTTTGTTTTTTAATAGAGAATTCAGATTTTCATATAATCATAATTATATCAAATTTAATGTAATCATCCAATATACTATATTAGAAATATTAATATATTGGACTGTATGTATATTTATGCACATAAATATAAATACAGTGTGTTAGAGTAACACTGAAAAGGCAACATAGGGAATATATTTGTTTAATAATTTTCAAACAATGTACTTAAAACGAATAATTTTATTGTGATGCTACGCTGCTGCATGTGCTGCAGACAATGCTGAGATCATTGTAAACAACAGATTTGCAGACACTATGCTGGACAAATTATGCGATTTGCTATAATTTTATGTTCAAAAACACACAAGCAAAAAAAAAAATTTCCACTGTAAAACCAAGCATTTAATTCCAGTTTTAATTTTTGGGAATTTTTATCAGGCATATTTAACACACAAAAAAATATCAACAAATCATGTCATCAAATTTGCATCCCATTTAAGTGAAAATGTTCAACAGTAACCCATCTCAGTTTCTTAAATTTTAATAATTACAATTTATTACACTCACCATCCACTTTGGCTGATTCCATTAATGAACATCAGTTCAACTGTTTAATACAATCTGCCAATAACATTGAAGCATCAGAATGGAGAACAAAGGTGATTTAAGTGACTTTGAACATGTCTGATCTACTGGGATTTTCCCCACACGACCACCTTTAGGCTATACAAAGGAGAACGTATCTAGTGGGCAGCAGTTCCTCTAGGCAGAAATCCCTTGTTAATGTCAGAGGTCAGAGATGTCAGAGATTAACCAAAATAACCAGTCATTACAACCAAAGTATTCAGCAGAGCATCTCTGAACGCACAAAACAGAGTCTTGAAGCAGATGGGTGACAACAGCAGAAGACCACGCCAAATACCACTCTTATCAGCTAAGAACTCGAGCCTGACCGATTTTGTTGGACCATCAGCCACGTAAGCCTTTTGTTACCAGTATTGCCATTTATAACAGCCAATAAATTAACATTTTAAAAGCAAATACGACACAGGAGAAGTGCCCCAACCATGTTAACCACCAGAGGGCACTCTGCAACATCCCCTGTTGGCAACAAGTTTGTTACAAACAATCAGCTGATCGAAGCTGGCCAAAAATGAATAAAGAAATAACTATAAATAATACATGTTAAGGAAATCTGTCTGTGTGTCTGAAAGATGGAAAATAAAAAAAACAATATATATCAGAATATGGGATTTTTAAATCATCAATTATTGGCATCGGTAATCAAACGTCCTACAGTGGTCAGGCTCTACTTGAAACAGATGGACTACAGCGGCAAAACACTACACCAGGTGCCACTCCTATTAGCTAAGAACAGGAAACTGAGGCAACAAACTTAATGTGTTTACCAAAACTGGACAACAGAAGAGTGGAAAAAAAGATTTCCTGGTCTGAGGAGTCTGGATTTCGGCCGTAACATTTAGATAGTAGAGTCAGAATTTGGCAAAAACAACATGAAAGCATGGATCCATCCTACCTTGTTCAGCCTCCCCACTGCTAGCGACCGTTGTTGTGATTTGGTGCTATATAAATGAATTGTAATGAATATTTGAGCTCCTTAGTACCAACTGAGCATCGTTTAATAATCACAGCCTACCCGAGTATTGTTGCTGACTAAGTCCAAACCCCTTTATGACAACAGCGTACCCATCTTCTGGGGGCTGTTTCCAGCAGGATAACACAAAGCTCCAATCAAGCCAAACTGGTTTCTTAAACATAATGAGTTCAGTGTACTCCAATAGCTTCCACAGTCACCAGATCTCAGTCCAACACAGCATCTTTTGGATGTGTTTGAATGGAAGATTCACCTGATGGAGGTGCAGCTGATAAATCTCCAAAACCTGTGATGCTGACATCGAGTGCTGATCAAACTCTGAGGAATGTGTCCAGCATTATGTTGAATTTATGACACAAAGAATTAGAGCAGCTCTGAAGCCAATAAGGTAAAAGCAAGCTGTACCTAATGAAGTGGCCAGTGAGTGTGTGATAACGATGGAGTAGACTTTGAGACATGAGCCACACCTCCGGGGTCTGTAGTAGGTAAACAAACTTTGTTCTGTTTTTTATGGTTTATAGATAAATAGATTTATGAATAACGTAAATAGTCGCAGCCATAAATTTAAAGGGTAAACTTTTGAGAACGCGAATCCTTTAATGGCTTTACTTCATTATTGTTGTTGTTGTTGTTGTTGTTGTTGTTGTTGTTGTTGTTGTATGCAACATAGTAAATGTCTGTCTTCATATAACAGCACCGAGGCTGCACGGACTAATGTGATTATTGTTCGCAATCGCATAAATGTCAAATTACGGTCACTTCCATCCACCTGCTTATCTGTCGGCAGACCTAAAAGATCCCGCACTGACCTCCTGTAACAGTGTAACAGTCAACATCGACGCAGTAACCCCACATCTGTCGCTTGCACCGCCACAAAGACGCTTCGGCTTTTTGTGAAAAACCCCTCCAAAGCGAAAGTAAACACCGCTCCTCCGCGCTTTGCCATCCTAAAATCCGTCTGGCTTGAATGAGAACGCGTTTTCTTACCGCGCAACTTCCGCTCTGCTCAGTCAGACAGCACATGCGATTTGCTGTTTGTTTTTGCTCCGACACGCCAGCCTGCCGCTGTTGTGCGGCTGTGCGCGGCTTTAAGCTCCAGCGCCGCTTCACGTAAATGTCTCCCCGCCTCCCCGTTTCCTCCCACGTTAGCAGCTCTGATCCTCCTCACTCCGCCTGCTGCTTGCTGCGCGTCAACACAAACCAGCACAGAGCCTCCAGCTTCAGCCTACTACAGGAAATATCTTTTGTCTGACACGGACTTCAAGCAGTCTCTCACTGAAAATGCAAACAATCCTCAAATAACCCTGTCACACAAAGTATGCTTTTTCAGCAGGGCCGCAAAAAGGATTTTAGAGTTACACAGGCCATCCAAGTCCCCCAATGTAC
>VVHJ01020002.1:1994-16128 GCA_015107715.1 Tylochromis polylepis
GAGGAAAAGCATCAAGTGCTTAAAGTGTAAAGGATACATTAGCATAATAGAGTTTCTATGGGTTGATCTCAAACCTCAAATTATTTTTGTCCCATTAAAGTAAAACTAGGATAAAATAAAGTGTTAGGAAGGATAAATACTAAATATTACACTGCAAGAAGAAGAAGAAGAAGAAGAAGAAGAACGAGTAGAAAAAGTAGATACTGAGTTCTTCTGGTAAAGAGATCCACAGATGTGCAGATCTAACAGATCAGAATAGATTTTCTTTTGTAACAAGCTGGACTTTGGGAACAGTTTGGAGGGTCTGACCCTAAAGCAGCAGCTTGATTCATAAGACCTGACTACGTAATGTAGGTAGGAGTGAGCCATGTAAGGCTTTAAAGTTTACAAATCAGCTGTGGCAAGTGTGGCGTAGTGAAGATGGGAGTGATGTCTTTGACTGAATTTGTTAAATGTAACATAATTGTTTTATTATCTTTTGCTTTGACTTCAGGCTATCACAAGCAAGTTCATGACATTCACCAAGGCAAATATTTCCTTCAGAAAAACTTTGGCCTCTGGCCTCTGAATATGGATTTGTTACCTTATTTAAAAATATGTATATCTACAGTTAATGAACTAATTGAATAATCAACCAATAAGTTTGGCACAATACAGATTAGCTAATTAGAGAAAAATGGACAGAGGCCTGGTCTCTTGTTAATTTAAGGACGCAGCAGTCACATCTCTCACAACAAAGTTGCTGTAATGCTCAGAAATACGTTAATAAAGGAAACTGTGAAAGTGTAGAAGCCAGTATGTAAGTCTTATTCCTCTATAACATGGCAACACATCAGCTGGTAAGATAAGATAAACCTTTATTAGTCCTACATGTGGGAAACTTTTTGGTCACGGCAGAAAGTACAAGTTAAGAGCAGTAAAAATTGAGAAAAACACAATAGAATAGGATAAGATAAAACAGAATAACATACTATAGAAAATAGAATAAAATACTATATACAATAGAATAAAGTACTATACAAAACAGAATAAAATGCTTACCAAAGGTACATTTCTGTGCAGTCAGCATGACTTTATGTAAACCTGAAGTCTTCTATTCTATGACTCTGCTGAGTTTGTTTAGTCACCACCTGAGGCCATGAGTAATGTGTTCAGGCCTGTAGCTTACCAAAGCGAGAAGTACTTTGTGGAGTACTTGTACCACTATGCTTTAGCGCAATTGCAACTTGTGGATGGGTATTCAGTGTCTTGCCAAATTAAGGCTAAAATCCACATAACCAAAACTAGTGACCCAAAGACATGTAACGATATCTCTTTTTCTCAGGTATAACACTACGTGGGATCTATTCATTTCAAACTCAATATTTTTTTTATTCTTGGAATGCTACCAGAGTAGCTTTGCATGATTCAATAGTGGCCCTCAGCGAAGGCCTTCAGTTCCTTCACTGTATGAAACAAGCCACTTAGCTCCTCTCCCTTTAAGCCATGTTTGTTCTGATTGGCTGCTCCTCACAAACAAAAAGTCTGGTGGGGCTACCACCCACTATTTCCCTAAAATGAACAAATAAAAGACATCTACTCTCATCGACATCATTAAGGACCAAGACTATAAAACAAAAAATTGTCTGAAACTGAGCGTTCAGAGCAGGCTAAGGCCTGAGCAGTCTGATCTCATCATTTTAAACTTTGATCCACCACTGTATATGTATAAACATGACAGAAAACAGAGAAAATATATAAAGTCCACCTTTAAAATGTTCTGATTTTACTTTTTACAGTGTCATTTGTGAATTTACTCCTTTTACTATTGTCTACAATTATTCTATTAAGAACAGTGAGAGAATCAAAATGAAAAAGACTGCACTTTAAGAGATGATGGCTGCAGATAAACTCACTTTGTCAGACTTGTCCTCAGAGAAGGGATTCTGCCCGGGGTCCTGGTCTATCCCTCCTCCGATGCTGAACCCAAGGATCAGATTATCTCCTTGCCGCAGCTTCTGAATCTCAATTCGTTCCTGTTTAACAGAAGAAAACAAACTTAAAAACATTAAATACTGTTGAGGAAAATAGTGGGTAGGCTTCTCACCAAGCTTTCTTATGAGCTGCTCAGTCAGGTCTGCTGAAACATGTTCTTGTTTCTATTGCTGCTGATGTTAATGAGATAAACGCCAGTTAAATTAGGTTGACAGGACCAAGGAAAGAACGTAATTGCTTCCCTTCACAGTTCACTACGATCGGTCTAAAAACTCTTCACTATAAAAGGTAGAAAAATGAAACACTTCCGTACCCGTAAATAATCACAGCTATAACTTTCCCTTTGTTGTGTTCATTTAAAACCCACGTGCATACCGTCTTATATAACAGCTCATGTTTGGAAATCATTATGATCCAAAAAGCACTGAAATGATGGTATGCATGCAAGAAGCACATGTTTCATATTTTTATATTGACTCCCAAATGACATTCAGATCGCAGTAATTACAGAAAGACAACTTATCTTCCCGTTAGGTAGTGAAGCACCGCTTTATCACCACAGGCTCATTTTCTAGACTTCAGCGCAGGCAAACGGTGGATCTCAGAGGCCGTTTCTTCTTAACTTGAGTCCATAGACAGACACTTTATTAACAGGCCCTACCCTCGACACTGACAAGCAGCTGCAGTTTCACTACATCGCAGAGACAAATGACTCAGAGGGACTCTTCAAACACAAAGACTGGCTCTGTGTGCACGACAGTGAATAATCAGACGGCCTCTCAGTGGTGTGGCTGATCCAAAGTCTAACACTGAGTGGAACTGCTTTTCTCAGTGTGTCAGTCAGACAGGCAGGTAGGATTTGCACTCAGTCTGTGTAATCACAAGGATAATACGGGCAGACTTAAAAATCAACATGTGTATGCTACGGTATTTTTTTTGGCCTGTTCATGCTGTTGGAAAACTGATATGTTTAATCACAGTAAGAAAAAAAAAAATTAGAGGTGGCACCTTGTCCTTCTTTATATGCTAACAATTGACAATTTCAGCTTATTGCTAGGTGGTTGCTAGGGATGTATAATTCCGGTTTTGTGAATATAAATTCAGTTTTATAGTCATGGATTAAAAATAATACAACCCTTTTAATAGGTGTTATTTGTGCATTAAAGCTACAACTGGGTCATTTTAGCATGGTGTTTGCCTTCTTATCTATAACAGATATTATGACTCATGATAATATCTGATATAGATTAGAGCTTTCAGGGGGTTAAGGTGTACCTGTGTGCCAACACAGGTAATTTGGTTGTTCAAGACTTGAAGAAAAAAAACAAACATACATACAGTATGTTTGTGTATTACAGTAAAATTTCTTAAAAGGTATTTTTGTGTAGCTCCATAACATCAATGCCTGTGTGTATTTTAATAATGCTTATTTCTCAAATGTATAACCTTTATTTCAAATTATGTAACTCTAGCAACTAAAGCACGGATCTTTCTTTTGGGTTAATTTCTGTAAAAATGGCAGAAAAATACATTCTGAATTTAAAAAAAAAAAATTTATGCATAATAACTGTACTATATTTACTGAATTCATGCGAATGATCTTGTGCTGTAAAAAGTTTTCAAGTTACAAATTCTCAGAGTTCAAAAAGTAAGTTGAAATTTTGCCATTTAAAATTCGCCATATTTTTTCCAGCATTTTTGATTCCTTATAACTTTATAAGTGCAAGAAGTAGCTACAAGAAACTTCCATACAGAAAAACACTTAAAAAAAATTAACATTACTTCTAAAAGTTTATTCAAATTCAATTTTTTAAGATTTTCTCAGTTGAATTATCAGGAAAAAAAAAGATAAAACGTCGAGAGTATCAGCGCTTGTTGCTGTTATGTTAAATTGGTCATGCAGTTTTACTATTGGTCCTATGATGTATCATAAAGATTATTCTGAAAATAAAACAAACTTTTGGCTTTAGGTTTTAACCCTTGGAGAGTGTGTGTGTATATATGGCTTTTTTTTTTTTTGGTACAGTGTTATGCAACTACCGAGAATTCATGTATGCGAGAATTCATGACTCAAAAATGCCTGACAAATTAACGGGAATTTAGACAAACCCACACGTACTTCAAGGGCTTGCAATGAAAAACAATGATAGTACAGTAGTGCAGTTATTGCACAAGTCAGGACTTCTATCTTATAATATATCGTTATAGGAGGTGGCTTGATCTGAGGTGTGTTTCAGCCAGCAGAGGCACAAGTGATTGATCATCTAAAAAATAAATAAATACAAAATATATTGCAGAATTAATACTGTATTTTAGAGAACATTACAGATCCAAGACAAAACTGATTCTTAAACATAACTGAATGCTAGACTATGATTGGGATAAACAACCTCCTTGCCCCTACACACTCTCTGATACTAGGGGATGGAGGCAACAAGGTGGATACATTGGGTGGGTATGGAATCCCCCTCATCCCAATCCTCACAAATCACTAACTGCTGTTTTGTTTGATCTAGATAAATCAAACACAATGCCTCTGTCATGTCAATATTTTAGCCTATTTATACAAAGGGACTCAGAGGGGACAAATGTTGAGCTGCAAATGTAAAATAAAAGCAAAAAAGATCAAGCAACAGTGATTTATCAAAGCCCTTACCTAATATAAAGTTAAACAAGACGTGAACTAGATTTGACTCAGATTTATTCGAGTCAAATAACTTGATTTATCAACTAGCTAAAATCACAGCAATTGCTCAGACTTCCTAGTACTGATAATTTAGTGCTAGTCACACACGCATGCTTCATTAGCCTGCTCTACAATTGGGAGAACACAGAGCCTGCTAAAAATCCCAGCTGTCCATCTCCAGCTATATCTTCAGCTTTGGAGCAGTGGCCACAAAACTGTACAAAACGGAGTTGTGATATTTTGCCAACACACAATAGTTGAAACACCGTGTGAGGCTACATGTAGACTAGGAAGGCTGATTTACAAAGGCGGTGACGCCCATTTTCATTAACAGCAGTTTTCTGTCGATAAACTCAGTTGCCTTTTAATTAACGGTCAACAAATGTCACCTTTTGTGTCCCGCGTTAGTGCCCAGTTCTTTGTGGCAGTGATTTAATGAGTTATTCGGTTCAATTTAACATTATTGGGTGCATAAAGTGCTCCTATCAGTTCAGCTGCTGCTCCCACTCAGTTGCTTTTAGCTAAACAAAGAAAGTCGCCCTGCAGTTAGCAAAACGTTAGTTTGCTGGTTAACGCGTATAGTTACCCAACATTAGTTAATTCAGAGTTAGCAGCGATACAGTTTGATGCTAAAGTCGGGTGAGAAGCTGAACAATAGAGTGGGGTCAAATGTGGAGAACCACAGTCCCCAAACTTACCACAACAGCAGTCACCGGCTGACCTGGGACGAAAGACATACTCTCGCTGAGCTGTTTGGCTTAAACAGAGAAGAAACTTTCAGTTTCTGCCGTTTTAAAAACTAAAGACAAGAGGATTCAGATAGCGGGACTACTTCCTAGAGCCTTACACGAAACAGCGCAGGAAGATCCCGAGCTGGAAACCAAAGGCTTTAGGGATGATGTCACGTCGTCCCCAGGCGTTCGGGTTCGCGTGTTTTGATTCACCTTTGTAGCCAGGGAGGGCGGTGTTTACATGCTGGCAGTTGTCCCGTTAGGACTCTGAACAGAAATTAAAACAAATCGAACTCATTACGGGATTTTTGGTCCTCTTTTGGTCAGTTGAACGCGGACAGCTGTTTTCCTTGTAGCGGATTGGCTAACAGTGACCTCTCGGTTGATCGTAATCCGACTTTGAGCATGGATTTTGTACAACTTTAGAACACTTTGCTTGGCTTTACTTTTGCGCTCAATCACATAGATGACAATTCCCTCAAAAAAAGAAACTGCTTTTTAGCGTGTCAATTTTTTTAAACACTACAAAAATTTTTTTTTTTTAAATCCTCCTGTTGGAGGGAAAAAAACATTTTTATAAATATTTGTAAATGCTATATAGATATCGATATGTTTTATTGCTTTTGTTAAGCTGATTTTTCCCTTACAGAAGTCCATAATAAGCATATAATAACTACAGCACTCACCAGTAACTCATAAAGTAGCTGGTGAGTGTATACGTGTTGAAAATAGTCTTGAATATAAGTAAAGGTTTCCTTCTGATTTAAAGTAATAAAGTAAAACATGAAAATAGTAACCATTTAAAGCCAGACACATTGACGCTGTTGTGCTACTTATTGTGCAAGCATCATATGTGTTTTGCTGCCACTAGATGGTAGTCTGTAATGATACAAGAGTTTTCTGTTAGTACAGTGTGGAGGGATTACCATACAACCTTTATGATATGAAACACCGACAATGATGATTTCAGACGCAAAAAAACAAGTCAGAGAGGGAGCGTCATGCAATAAAGATTGCAGGCCAGATAAAACACTGGATGATCATGACACAAAGAATGAATCAATGAATGAATTGTAAAGAATGAATAGAGAATGAAGAGTATAAGTGCTTTATTAGATCTATCTATCTATCTATCTATCTATCTATCTATCTATCTATCTATCTATCTATCTATCTATCTATCTATCTATCTATCTATCTATCTATCTATCTATGCCATAAAATCAAAATCAAATAATATTTTTAGGAAAGTTCCCATTTTGTGCACAGGAGTTTTTAAAAGGTGTGTATGTTTCCTCCTGTAAAAAATGACCAGTTTGGGTGTTCTCTCTCTCTTCAGCATCTCTATCACACTTCTGATCAGAGATCTGCATGTGATGCAGCAGCATGGCACCTTTATTCAATGCAGCTGTTATTTCATATTTGCATATGCTACGCGAAACTTCCTCTGAACACGTTTAGATAATATCCTACCAAATAAACATATGAAAAGTTTTAACCTTAATTTGAAAGCGTGCATGCAAAGATGGCAGGAAATTGGCTTCAGGTAGACATCTATATAACACATTTATTGCATTATTTATTTTAATGTAACACATTTTATCTGTATAGAGTTTTAATGTATGAAACAATTTTTAAAAAAGAATATATCATTTGGCACTAAATACATTTGCATGAAGGAGGCAGTTTAATCTATTTTATAATTTTATACTTAATAAATATTCCATGCGACCTAAAAGTTAAAGGAATAGGAATATTATGATAAATATGAGACTGTGGTAGCTGTTGGCTTAGCTTAGTTTAGCATAAAGACAAGAAACAGGATGAGGCAGCTATCCCGCCTCTGTTATCTTATCAAAAAACAAACAAACAAAAAAACCCAAAAGAAAAGACATAATGATTTAATTAGTAAACTTTAAAGGAACTAAGAGGCACATTTTGTGTCTAGTATAGCTGTTTCATTGTGTTTTCAGTGTCTACATTAGCCTTAGTCCGCATACACGACTGGTGCAATGCTTTGACATTAAGTCCTTCATAAACTGAAACATTCATGTGACTAAAGCTCATAAAGTTAAAGGATCATAAAGGTTGGAAGAATGCAGTATTTTTTCCGCATGGACGCTACCACTACTTCTCCTTTGTATGCGCTGCCCAGATGAGGACCCTCTTAACCCTCTTCCTTGACTTGACTCACTTGTTTATCATAGGTTCAGGTAATCACTGTGAGCTGTCCATATTCTCTATATTTTATGCACTTTATTTTCTTATGTGGCTCAGTAGCCTGGAGCAAAAGGTGGAGGTGGCATATATTCTAAGGGTAACACATCATCAGTCAGCTTCACAGGAGTGCAGCTGGAGGAAAGTGGTGGATCACAAAGAGTCAGATCCCCTGTGATCTCCTGGTATTCGTGCTCAGCATTTTCATCCCTGTCAATTGCCTCAGTGTTAATCTCTGCATATGAATTATCCTGCAATGGGCCCCTCTTCTTTTGGAATTTCTTCTTGAGGTTCTTTAGGTTGGTGACAACTGATGGCTTTACTTCCTGATTCCTCACATGCTGGTCGTTGGTAGCAGGTGGTTGTTCAGAGCCTGTGAACGTGGGCAGATTCTCAGGTGCAGAGACTGTTCTGACAGCCTGATTCTGCTTCGGAGCCATGCAGTTTCGAGAAGGGACTTCAGGAGGCTGGTTGGATGGAGGATTATCATCTGTATATCTCTTCCTGGGTGTTGGCACAGGCTGCAGATCATGAACATAAAACATACACAGATTTTTTTTTTTTTTTAGACCTCTTTACTTCTTAATTTTAAAGTTAATGAAAACCTACTCTCAAATCTGCATCACAAAAATCCACCAACACGTAGGGTTACATTTATTTCTAATTTGTAGAAAATCTAGACTTTTCAGTTATTCCCAGCAAGTACCTGATTGATAACAGCTACTTGCTTTCTTCAATTTTTAGAAAACATTCATGCTACTATTTCAGTTTAAAACAAACCTGATCATCATAAGCAGATATCCTTTTACATGAAGATTTAGATCCATACTTATTCTTTAGATTCATATGAAAGGATGCTAACGCCAAAGAAAACCTTTTAAAATTAAAATCTTTTAACCCATTTGATCAGAAAATGCATGGGTATCTTTAGCTTGAATGATAGTTTTCAAGCTCATTTTTACCAGTGCTGGAGGTAGAGAGGTATTGGGTTGAAACTCATCTTCCAAAGAAGGGTAGAGCCTATTTGACTGTCTTTTTTGAGGGAAAGTTGGTGAGTTCCCCAGATTACTTGGGCGGTAAGGAAGGGCGGGTGGGATATCTTCTGGTTGATTTAAGATGGGAACCTGGGAGTTGTTTGGTAGCAAACTGGCCCTGGAGCCTGGACCTCTTGAGCGAAACAGTAGTTCTGCATAGTCAGTCTTGTCATTTGAGGCCTAAAAATATTAAGAAAAGATATAGTACAGATGTTTTATTGTAGTTTACACAACTAATCTAACTTAGCTTAGTTTATTTAACTTCTGCTGAGCTTATATAATGTACTAAAAAGTAAATCTGTAATTTACAATAACCTAAAAACGCATGCATGAAGTTGAGACACCTGCGTACGGGCATGTAAACAAGCACATTTTCTCACCTGTCCACAAGGAACAGTCAACACTTGAGTGAAAGGCATGATGGGAGTTCTACGATGAAAGTCCACCAGGTCCTGCAGAAACCGGTGATACCTGTTCTCCCCCACTATGATGTAAAAGCCATTCTCCAATGCATCAATCATAAAGTGTCTGCAGCGGTCCTCAGCACTGATCGATCAGTAAATTATAGTGAACAGAGTGGAGTGTCAGGGTGACTGAGTGTGTGAGTGCATACTTCTAAAAATAAAGTTTCTGTCATGCTGAAAACACTCACCGATACGAGAGAGTGTAGCCGATCCTGCTCTCACTGACTCTGATGAGGAAGTAACCCGGTGGCTTAGCCATTAGCAGTTCCTCTGCTGTCCTACACAAATGATCAGAAACAAAGGCCTCGTTCATGCATGCACTTCAATCTTTAAATTTTATGGTTTGGGGTTATTTGTAAACCGCAACTGTGGGACTCACATTTTGGTGATAATCATAGTGGGAATCAGCCTGGCCTTTCAGCATATTTTGTATACATATTAGTCAAAGAGAATATGGGATTTAGTTTCAGTAAAATAATCAGTAAACTACACGTAACAACAGCCCAAATATATGAAACTGTGAATATCTATTTGGATGTAGAGAAAGAGTTCACACCTACAGCCAATTTAGAATCACCAGCTAATCTAACATGCATGTCTTTGGACTGCTGAAGGAAGCCGGAGTACCCGGACAGAACCATTGCAGGCAGTTAGGACTCTGAAGCAACAGTGCTTATTGCTGTGTCATCATAATTAAATATACTAAACTATCAAAAGTATACAAGACTTTTTTCCAGCCATAGTTAATAACTAATCTGCAGCTTTAAAAGATGGCAATCGTGCAATACATCCCATATAATCACCTCTTATAGTGCAATTGTATAGCACAGGTTTGGTCTCATATTAATTGAAGTAAGCTACTTTCAGCTGCTCCCTTATTCACAAGAGGTCAGGATAGCAGTGTTTTTAATTTGGACATTTTTTTAATGGTGCAAAGGGACTCAAAGGGATATGAGTCTCCTTCCAGGATGGAACCAGGGATCTTTCACATGCTAGCTGAGTGCATAAACCATTACGCTACAGAATTACTGTGTAGTGACCAAAGTAAACCTGCAGAATGAAAGATTAGTTTCAGTCTCACTGACTAAAAATAGAGTAAAAAAACCCCCAAAAAACAGTAGGAAAAGTAAATGCTCTGCTGACACATATTTGTGCCTAGATGTTTTAAAGGCTATTATATGGGAGGTTGAGAAAAAAAATCTAACCCTGTGTTCTCCCAGAATATTGGAATACTGTGGCATTTGAGAGATTTAACAGTTTAATAAACATTAATAAAGAAATGTACCATTTACAAAAAGTTCAGACAGTTAAACAATCACTACAGGTCATAAATACTGATATCTTTGTCAAGTAGGAATTCTTTTAGTCTTAGATCCTCATATTTCTGTCTGTTTGCCTTCCACAGGAGTAGATATATATGAGGTGAAGACCCCAGCAACACTTGAAACACTAGGGAACAACTTTATTAGCAGACCAATGTGTTTCGGCTTGTGGCCTTCATCAGGGTCATTACAAAATACCAAACAGTTTGTGTTTAAATATACTGCAAAAAAGAGGAAGTACCAATCATACATTTACTCATATATTTAAAAAAAAAAATCTGTATTAGAAAATCTAGATAAACATAAAAACAAAATAGGGTCAATCACAGAAAGTCATTAATAGTTAGATTCTGATTCATACCTGCAAGTAATAAACTCTTTAAACAAAATATCCAGAATGCTTCCATCTTTTTCCTGATAAAGTTCATATTACCACCTCTTTGACTGGGCTTAGTCGCTTCAGTGCCTATAAAAAATAAAGGCGAGCTGCAATGTTTTTCATTAAAATGTCCTGCAACAGGACTGGTTAAATTATTCCTCTTAATAGAGCTTATGTGTTCATTAATTCGTTCTTTCAGAGGGCAGGATATTTGCCCTATAGATATTGTATTGCATGGGCACTGTATCATGTAGACCACATTTTTAGCTTTGCAAGTGATAAAGCCTTTTACATCAATGATCTTGCCACTAATAGGGTCTTTAAATGATTTTACATCTTTAGTTTAGTGGCAATTAATGCAAGACCCACATTTGAAATGACCTTGTACGTTATGAGTTATCAGGGTTGTTTCTGGGGTTTTAGGGTCCTGAAAAGCTCTAACAACCTATCCCTAATGTTTTTATCTCTTTTATAATGACAATGCGAGCATAATGATATATCTCATAAACTTACTTTCTGGAAATGATCCCATGAAACCACTCCGGGACTACACCGTTCCTGATGACAGACTGGAGCTGAGACTCTGTGAACCAGGTGTAAGGATCACGTTGTCCCTGAAACGTCTGACTTCCCTCCATTCTCCTGCGTAATGGTTCATTTAATCCACAGCTATGGCTGTTGGGAAAGTCACTGAGCACAAAGACCTGCAAATGAAGAAGTTACAGTTTATTGACTCTGTACATTAAGTACACAGGTACAGTACAAACCACATACAGGTATGAAAGCTGTCAGTTAAAACGTGTTTTAAATATTCATTGTTCCTGTTTCAGGTGAAGTGCTCTGTGATGGCTAGCAATAGTTCCTTGGGTGAATTATTATTAGTTCCCGTGCATTTTAACAATCTCAAACATAATGCAGGTTTTCTTTAAAATGCAGAGCTAAAAGATCGAGTTTACTCATTAATACTTTTATTTACAGCAGTACCCGTTAAGACTTTGTCAATTATATTTGTTAATTCATCTTAAATTTGCAATATCAACACATAATTCATTACAAAATACTGGTTTTGTGAATAAAACTCAATAATGTTGCTTCTGGGGTCAAATACAAACTCATAGCGAAAGTTACTCACCCTGTTTGGCAGCTCCGAGATAGAATGACACGGCTGAGCTCGCTCACCTGAAAAAAACCTGTCTGGGGGCGGGGGAAAACCTTACTTGATCCAAGTACAGTACGGTACATTTTTAAGTACAGTAGAACAGGTTTTTAAGAGACACACACATTTAGAAAACACGGAATACGTCACTAAATAAGAAATTAAACTATTCAGATACTCCACATATGTTAAGACAGAAGTTACATGCATCGGCAGCCTTGATTGTATCTGTAGCTGTATGCACACATGCGCACATGCGTAATACTGTGGAGAAAATGACCTTCAAATGATTGTTCTTTTGTTCTAATGATTGTTCTGACTTAACAGATTAGAGATAAAACACAAGTGAAATGAGAGGCTACAGTCCGAGTGATTTTAAACAACAACAACAACAAAACCCCTCAAATTACTTTTTCAATACTTTCCAGCTGTCCCGCGTTATTCCAGGATCAGATTTTTACAAAGTGCCGAAAAACGATTTACATCTGGGAAATTTCGTCGACGTCAATGACGGCATAGGTACAGCCACATCCCACAGCATTTTAAGTGACTTATCATTAATAAAAACATATTTGCTTTCATATGCAGTGCACGATAGACAGGTGAGTACCTTTTAAAGAAAAATAGATCATGCTTTCAGACTTAATAAGTGACTTAATTGACTGATATATGATTCAGCAGCAAAATTCCCTGTAATATCGACATCCGCTTCAGAGTAACACCACCACCCACCTGACGATTGTTAAAAAGAAAAAAGTCAGAACAAAGGTCAAAGTCTTTCTGGTGTGAAGCAGAAGTGTTGAGCTCCAGTGCAAATCTTTCTGGGGCTCTTCTCCATTTATACACAAACAGCCCCCACCTACGCACTCCATCTCTTGTACATTTTTATGAAAAAGAAGTTGTTGTTTTTTTTTTTAAACCTCTTGATGAAGCCAGTTATCAGGAAACCACTAATGCTCATATGTCTTCTCCTCAAGCAAACCGCCCCAATTGTCAACCTTAAAGCATTCAAATTGCCAACTACTGTTAGAGGAGAAAATAAACCAGTGCCACATTAGAGAGGAGAAAGCTACAGGGAGAAGTAGCCTCAGTCTAATGATGGTTCCATCAGGTGACTAAAGTGAGAGCTGCAGCTCAGACTGCGGGCATATTCTTACCCTTTTTGTAAGGCTGAGGAGGAAGTGCAGGAGTACAGTTCGCTTGCTTACAGAGGGTGTGAAATAGATGGCATGTTGACTCCAGAAATCTCCCCATTTGTACAGAAATAATTAAGTCTCTTCAGATCCCCGTGATAATACGAGGCTATATAGACTGTTCTGCAGTTTTTGCACCACTTCAATGCCGTAGACATTTGCATATTACAATGTGGCAGAGTGGCAGATTCATTTGCAACACAAAACTCTACATCATGGAAGGGAAAACATAAATAAATAGATGTCAGAGAAACTGGATTATAAGAGGCCTGCAAACCCCCCACAAATTGAAATTTAACCAAGACACAGGCATTATATTTGATTTTAGAATTTGTACTGTTATCATGGTGCAACCAGTGTTAAAAATGAAAAACTGACATATAGATATTGATGATATATGATGACACAGATACAGTATATATATATAGCCACCTCCTGTACATGGATGACATCAAGCTGTATGCCAAGAGTGAACGAGACATCGATTCACTGATCCACACCACCAGGATATACAGCAATGACATCGGAATGTTGTTCGGATGATAACTAAGAGAGGGGATCGAACTACCAGAAGGCAACATTGCAGACATAGAGGACAGCTACAAGTACCTGGGGATCCCACAGGCAAATGGGAACCATGAAGAGGCCGCTAGGAAAGCTGCAACCACCAAGTGTCTGCAGAGGGTCAGGCAAGTCCTGAGGAGTCAGCTGAATGGTAAGAACAAGATCCGGGCTATCAACACCTACGCCCTGCCCGTGATCAGGTACCCTGCTGCGATAATAAGCTGACCAAAGGAGAGATAGAAGCCACTGACATCAAGACCAGGAAGCTCCTGACCATGCACAGAGGGTTTCACCCCAAGTCCAGCACCCTGAGGATGTATGCTAAGTGGAAGGAAGGAGGCCGGGGACTAGTGAGTATCAGTACCACAGTCCAGGATGAAACAACAAACATCCACGAATACATCAGGAAGATGG
>VVHJ01020013.1:2676-13267 GCA_015107715.1 Tylochromis polylepis
TTGCACTCTTTTTTTTTTCTTTTTTTTTTTTTAAAGTTCTGGTTTGTTTTTATTCTTCACACACCTACTCCACTGAGGCAAATATGTGCACCATATGAATGCCTTGGAAAAGAAAGTTTGCACAATTATCAGCATTTGCATAATTGTTGCACTTCTCCCTTTCTATGATGCCAGGTGGCTATTTGCGACAGGTGTAAACACTTATACTTCGCATGGCCGTTTTGTTTTTGGTCGTGCCCCCCCCCCCTTCGGTTGCTCACGAGTGGTCAGGCTCTTATCTGCATAGCTATTTGTGTGGCTCTCTCGAAACTGGTGCCAATTTTATTCCTTGGCAACACAGGTAAACAACAAGTCTTTGTTGACAAAGAAGTCCAAAAAGCAGATCAGTAGGGATAGGTCATGGGGGGTGACAGTCAATTCTGGGCTCTAACAAATGAATCCGCAGTAAAAACAGCTCTACAGCGAGCTTCAGTTTTCATACCGTCCCCCATCCCTGTGACCTGGGATAGTTCTTTTTGTATAGATGAACATCCATTACTGTCTCTTGTAGCCTGAAACAAGAGAGCGGAGTTGGTCTGGCCCCCGCAGGTGTGAAGCTCCACGGAGAATTAATTAGAAAAGATGGAAAAGGTGGCTGAGGAAGAGCATGGGTTGTGGGTCTGCATTCTGGTTCAAAGCTGTTAGCACTGGAGTAAGTGGTGCAAAAGTTCAAACCAACATTTTTGCAAGTTCACAAAGTTCATACATACTTTCTCTAGTTGCTGCAGGAGCACTCCAGTGTTGACAGCAGCACATATGCTCGTGTTCACAAGTCAAGAAGTCCTAGAGACGTGGCATAATGTGCATTTTTAAAGTGAGGTGTGAATGAATGGAACAACATATACACACACATTACACTTAACCGTAGTCCATCTCTGTCTCACCACTTTTATATTAATAGTTGAAATAAAGCAAATGCTTTTTTTTTTTTTAAAGGTATTCTCACTTTTTGTAGATGGCAAATCTAAAAGAGGATAAGACCATTTTTAGACATGATTAGGGAAGAGACATCTAAGCTTCAAGCTTCTGAGTAGGATATTTCCATACCATCTGCTGCTGACAAGATCATGTCACTGAATCGCTCAGCAAATTTGGTTCCCTTCCCTCATTTAACAAGCCAGTATAGCTTATGCTATTGTGCTGATGGTAAATGACCAGAATATGAAAACTCACAGCAAGAAGTGGCTGTGGGAGTATTTAAAGCGACATACAGGCTCGCAGTCACACAGGGCTGAAGTGAGTCATACATTCAATGGATAATAATATAAATAAATAATAGTTATAAGATATTTGTCTATAATCCAAACAATAAGTATCTTCCGATAATTATCTGTTACTGTTTTCACAAAAATTCACGTATACTTGCACATATTTACAACCTGTGCACACTTTTACAGAATATTTAACATAAGGAATCAGCTGAAGTCTTTTTTAAAATGCCTTTCAGTAAAGTTCAGTAATATCGTCTTTCACATTGATATCAGTTTGAAAGCATTATTGTCCTGAATTCTATGACATTGCCCCCATTGTTTGAAACACCTTGGACATTCAGAGCAGCCTGTAACAATGGCTTTAATCAAAGAGTGATCGTTATTCTCAAGCCTTTTGTTGTTAAACTTGCATTTTCCCATTTCTGTAGACTAATGAGCAGTCTGGATAGCAAGGCCTTCTTCTTCATTAGCATCAAGGTCATCCTCTTCAAATGTTTTCTGGTGCTTTTCTGCTGCCTTTTGAAGTCGAATGGGGATTAGGGTGATATTCCAAAAATGTCACGGCCTTAACGATGCCCATCCAATCTGAATTTAAGACAATTTAATACTTTCCAAGGCCATTATTAGTTAATGTATATATTGGAAGACTTTTTAAGGACCTGCAACTACCCCTTTTCACAACATCAATTCCAAAAAAGTTGAGAGGGTGTTATTGGCCATTGCCACCAAAGCAGAATGGAGGACTCAAATACAAGCAAAGAAACATTTTCCCAACTGGAGGAAAGGGATCCACTGAAGGCGGTAAGTTCCTGGGGTGAGTCATCCATATTTTTGATTGGAACGGAGTGGCTGGAAACAGGAAGACAGAAGCGTTAGAGTGCTGGAACAGGAAGAAACATTGGGGATCCGATTTACCTCTCTGTTAGAGCTTACTATCTGGTGAAGGCTGGGCACCTGCACAGGTCCTTAAATACAGCTGATTGATGACTTCTGATAAGAAACAGGTGGAGAAGGCCAAGAGCACGAACCCAGGCTCCACCTCGAATAAAGGAGGAAAACCAGCCCCACCCACACCTGGACTCAGAAGAGGAAACAAAGCAAGCAACCAACAAACCAGCGTGGCCCATAACTGACGGTTCAAAAAGTGCAAATAGAAACAGAATGCAATAATTTGCAAATCTTATAAACCCATTAGGCTTTAAAAATGCTTTACTTGTAATTTGCAAAAAGAAAATGTACAACTACAGCCGTAGCTATAGTAAAATGTTTTATTCACAATAGAACATAGGAAATAAATAAAAAATGTCAATTTAATGCCTCACTCATGGTACGGAGGTGAATTAGTGCTTATGGAACCAGTACCTGGCATATCTAGAAAGGCACCATCAACACTGAAATGTATATACAGTTTTAGTGCAACATATGCTCTTCCAGATGAAATCTATTGAAGGATGACCTTTCATATTTCAGCACGACAATGCTAAGCTACATAAATGCATCCATTACAACAGCATGGCTCCGCAGCAGAAGCGTTTGCATGCTGTTTTGGTCTGCCTGCAGTCCAGACTTTTCACCTACTGAAAACATTTGGAGCATTATTATGGAACAAAAAATACCACAAAGAAAAGCTGGGACTGTTGAGCAGCTATAACGGTATAATCCACGAATGTTACCACATTGCTCTCCCAAAAAGTCCAGTTGTGGGTCTCCTAGGTTCCCAGATATTTACAGACTTTTGTTACATAAAGAGGGAATGCTACACAGTGACAAATATAAACCTTTGCCAACTTTTTTAATATCCGTCACAGCCATCAAATTCAAAATACCCTTATTTTTTTCTTAAAATTATGCATTTTCTGACCTTAAACATGTTTTATTGTTTTTCCAAATTTCAAGTAAAGCATTTTAAAGCGCTCATGAATTATCACTCTTTTCTTTGTTAAGTGGTGAATGTTGATTACTGAATGCAATTTACAGAGAATTAATTGACTGTTTGCTATTTTCACGTGGATAATAACACCATACAAATAATCATAATGAGGCAGCCTCATTAAGAGATCGCACCAATGTAATCGGCAAGGTCATTAGAAAGTAACATTTTGCACACCACCTCTCGTAGACGAATGTATTAATTAACATACAGTATGACTTTCAATACCAAATGTATCTGCCAGTAGCTCGACTTGACCTTAAAGTGGTTTCCCTGCTTTCATTAGAATAATTAATGCCTAAATCAAGCATAGTGTGAACCCATTGTCAGTTCTCTAAAATGCACTGTTGATTACCTTCCATGGACTCTTCGTTCTCCTCCATTTTTAATGTTTCCCATTAACATATAAGATTTAATGGCAGTGGCAGCAAATTGCGCTAGTTATTAAAAGAAAAGACACAAAGTGACACGTTTACTGTGAACACAGGAGAGGTTAAAATTAACAATGCCCATTTCCAATGTTATGATCTGCTTGGTCTCTATGAAAAAAGAGCGCATGCAGATCTAATTTATCCATCCATTTTCTTCAGCTTATCCATTTCACGTCCACAGTCGGGCTGGAGTCTATCTCAGCTGTCATAGGGTGAGACAGGTCGCCGATCTATCGCAGGGCTAACACAGTGAGACAGACAACCATTCACTATTAAATGCAGGCCAATTTAGAATCACAGGTTAACCTCATGTTCATATCTTTGGACTGTGGAAGGAAGCTGGAGCATCTGGAGAGAAAACCCATGCAGACACGGCAAGAACATGCAAACTCCACACTCCACTCTCTATCCCAGTAATGTCAGTTATTACTGCTTTCCAAATTAAATCCCATCTAAGCATTTAGGGCTCTTAGATCTCTGCCCAAATGACAAGCACTTAATACTGCTTCCTGTTTGGATATGAGCCAAATATAGATAGTCTCACATAAGGCAGCACTGTAAAGAATATGATTAGTTGATTGCGGAAGGAAGCACCCTGAAGGATCTGGATAAGAGCTGTCAAACAGAAGCCTGAGTGGTGCTCGGAACTGAAAAAGAAGCAGGGAAAAAAAAAATTCCACACTAAATAACTGTTAAGCAAATCTCCTCCTCTTCCTTCTTTGTACCCTTCCCCCTCCCACTCCTCCTCTGTCATGATTACTGGAGCATTACTTTAAGCAAAATGCAAAGAGAATGAAGTGTGGAAAGAGACAAGGAAAAGAGGCAAAGAGGAACTGGAGAAGAAGCACTGAAAGTGTAATTTTTTTGCCTGCACAGACACATTCACATTCACATGTGCATGCACATATTTACACCCCCAGACAGGGAGCTAATGAAAGGTAGTCTCTTCAAAGCAAGCCAGAGCAACCTACGAGATTGCGAACCAAACAGTGAGAAAAGGAGAACAAGTAGTTCTGGATACTGGATCGAGGCAAAACAGGACAAGTCTGACAAGATGTCAAGAGGGTGCTGATATGTCAGCTTTTATTTCCTTCCTCCTCCTACAGCTCTCTCTGTCAGAACAGCACTCATCTGTTAGAAGGAGGGAAAGGAGGGACCCCAGTGAGGGGAACATTAGCTCTCCAGCGATCACCAAAGGCCGCTGACACTCATCAGTCTAAGAGCCCTCCAGTACTGGAGTGGTATCATCTTTGCAATGACCTTGATTGATTGGTGCGAAAGACCTTGCATCCTTACCAAATGAGTTCTAATAAGTTTTAATGCATGGCTTCTAATGGATGTGAGCTAACTAGTAGGAATACTGGGATAATGAGTTTTCTATTTATTTATCTCAAACTTGTTAATTTGGTACTAAGTAATCCGTGACCTCTATAAGACCTCTATAGGACTCAGGAGACACTAAACACTAACTCCAGGAATTATCCGTTGCCTCACAGTCGAGTTTTTTTCCTTGACAATTCTCTGAATTTCACAAATTACCACATAGTGTTGTACTGATACTGAGGATTCTGTTAGAATGACTACTACATTAGAAAACGTAATGAGTACGTTTTCTAATGTAGCTACATCATTGCGTTTTTTTTCCAGTATTCTTGTTTATGACCAAATATTTGTAATACCAATGACAAGTGGGAAGATTCGACTTGAATGTGGTAAACATTATATCTCAGGATGTTAGCATTATGACATTAGCATTAAGCGTAAATCAATACTTGACTAAGGACTGTCAAAACTGATAGCATAGCTGTGACCCTAGGGTCATTGTATACTCTGCCACTGGTAGACATGAAGCATAAAATATTTTAATTCAAGACGTCCACCTTTGGCGATGCTGATTCTGGGGAATAGTTACGTATCCTGGAGGCACTGGGTGTTTCAGGTCTTTCAACATCATATATTCTCTCCTAGGCAACCCAGCTGGGGACTGAACATTCTCTGGCTTGCTACCCAGCAACAGTAGCTACGGAGTCTCCCTCATGGGCCACAATAATCTCATGTTTTTTTCTGAGGCTTCAGAAAACGTCCTGATAGACTTCTTCTTTTGCCTGCCAAATTATATTGAACTAGCTTGCAAAGCACCGCTAATCCACCTGATGCTGCTCGCAGCAGGTGGCAGGTGAGTTACTGGGTTGTCACACACCACATCTGTAACTCCTAGAATTTAGAACATTTCACACCTTTGATTCAACTTTTCTTCAGCCTTGAGTCAGATGACCTAGATTGTTGTTGTTTACATATTTCCAACAAGCCTTATGCAAATTCCTTCAGGCTGCTGTTTGGATGTGCCTATCAGATCGTGGACAGAATTATACACTGATAAATCCAAAGTTTAACAATTACAGGTAAGCTAATTTATTCATCTTTACAAGTCAGCTATTAAGTGATTTTTCACAACTGGGGAGGTCACTCATATGGCTCTTTGTCATAGGCTGATGGAAACCAAACTGGTTAAGGGAAACTGCACTGCACATCCATGGGCTTGAAATTCATGCTCATGTTGCTGCTTCAGAAAGTGCCTTTCCTCTTCCAAAGAGTTTCAAAGGATGACTTTTTAGGTGATTCAGTGAAACAAATCATCTGGTCCTCTGGATTAATAGAGATACCTCTTGCACGTCTCCAATGGCTGGCAACCGCCCCTCTTTGCCAAATTACACTGAAAATTTTTCCCAGGTGTTGAAAGACCTCTCTGCAGCACACAGCACAAAGATGTTGATGGATCTGGCAGCTGAAAGTGATCTTGCCCATTTGGTGATCTTGTGGACCTCCTACAGGCTGGGCTCTCAACTCAGAATTGATTTCTGGGATGGGGGGGGTAGGTTATTGATTGATGAGAGTCACATAAGAATCGCTGTCTTTATTTGTCTATGGGTAACTTGTTAGGCTTGTCCATGGCCATAATCGTGGTCATCCTATACTCTACCATGGGTAAAAATGATAAGTATGATGTTCCCAAAAATGTTTTTTTTTGTTTTTCTACTGAATAATAACTACTGTTATCATCCCTGTCACACACACCTGGAGGTATTACTGTCATTTTGTGTGACTGGACAGCAAAAGCCTTTCTTGTTTCCCCTTTTAAATGTCACGGGGTTGGGTTCACTGCTGACAGCCACAGGTCCACTTGACTCAAATGTGAAGTGGTGATCGGAAGCAGCTCCTTGTGAGCTTTACAATGCTTTTCATCTGCTGATGTTCAGTGACATTTGAATTTCACAAGTTTTTCATTTGTACTTATTCAGTGGAATGATGGCCTTCATTGTTATAGCCGCTGGAACACAATACTACTAGAATTTTTTATTTGCCTGTCAGACCACTGTAAGAAACTACTTGATGTTACTGGTGAAGCACTACTTCTATTGGAAACTGTGATAATATCTTTATGCATGTTATTTAAAAAACTGTTTGGATTATTCAGCAGGACTGCAAGACAGTGTTACACCAGAATACATGATGAAAAAGGTGATTTTTCATTTTTCATCTGACTGACAGGTAGAATGAGAAATATGAATTTGCCCCGGAGACAAATTGCTTGTACTGTATGATTCATATCTTTCCTGGTATCGATCATACAGTGATACCCAGATGGAGGCGTCCATCATATTATAAATTCAGGTTGGAGTTTAGTAAATAAAGCACGCTATTTCCCGCATTACTGTAGGTAACTACATCCTTGTGAAATCTTGGCTCTTTACACTATTTCAGTGCCAGAAAATGCTGCATGAAGGTTGAATGAACAAAATGTCAGAGGGGCTTAGCTCTAAGCCAGCAACACAGCTTTTTATACAATTGTGCAGACCAAGTTATATCTTCAACACAGGCATCGATCATAGCTATAGCTATGATCTGTTGACCCCTTGTACTGACAGGGCTATTGACAATTGTGCTATGTTTCTGCAACTGTTTTGAAACTTAAAAAAAAACCAAACCATAATTTAAACATATGGGGACAAAATATTTAGCAGTCAAGCACACATTCCAATCAGAGCACTCATCATCCAATTAGACAGGAAGCAGCAGATGGCCACATGGCAAGGACAGCTGGTTTTGAGGTTTTCACTGTTTGTCTGTCCATCAGCGTGTCAATCACGAGCTGCTCTTCCCACCCTCACAAGTATGAAGCAGAGACTGTCAAAATTGTCAGGAATGTGTCACGAGCACCCCGCATCACAGATATGAGGAGTGATGTTTCAGGTGTACACTGATTCAAGAGCTCCATCTAGTGCTGCACATGGAATGGCCAGCATCTGGCCCACAGATCTCCCTGAAAACTTCAGATCGATGCTTTCAGCATGTTTTGATACTAATTTATGATGGTAAGTTAATATTTTAATTTCATTTCATGGTTCTAGTTGGTGGGATATGGTACAGATGCATTATCTTTATCAAGAGTAATATGTTTGGTTTTGGAGTAGTTATAAGTTAAATTATTAAACAGGCATATTCGTTTTTGCTGAATGTTTATGTTTATAAAACATTAATTAAACTGTTGGTACAGTAACTGTGCAATTAAATGCTGTCAAATGTAAATATTAAGTCATTTGAAGAAGAAGAAAAAAAACAGGCTGCGTAAGTGGTTTTGGAATATATTGTTTTGTGTTCATTGTCTGAACCAGAAACTAGTTTCAGCCACCTTATTATAAGTGCAACACAATGTCCAATGAAATCGACAAGAACCACAATGGATGGTTGAGAAAAGAAACATTGGACTTCCACGTCTTATCAACTCGACACAGCGGGAGTTCTGTTTAGCAGCTGAGCTGCTGCACACATATGCTTATCTGAGCCTCACAAATACCTCAATATACACCTCACACACACACCCCTCCACACACACACACACACACACACACACATACACTATTTCAAAGTCAGGCTCCTGACTGCGGCAGCCTCACATGATTTGCCAGCAAAGAAGGAAAAAAGGCAGATTGCAGGAAGAAAGGTTTGGTCTGTGAAGCGTTCTGAATCAATGCATCTGGGTTGCCTTTGAACATTCACTATACCACAATTCAGAATCATGAGAAGAAGAGGATAAATGGGTTAATTGAAATATTAAGCAAGGGCATAGACAAGAAATTGAATAACCCAAGTGTGATGTTGGAAAAAAAAACACGGTAAAAAGAGTTCCTAAATTTAAAAAGAAAATCACTCTGTGTTAAGAAGGCTTATGCATTTTCTCTGCTCTGTTCTGTTACATTAAGGTTGTGGAAAGGTTTGCTTGTGTGGCTTAACACAACAGGGGTCAGCCAGGCCGCTTCAGAGCTTACTCAACAAAGTGTCAATCTCAGTCTGTATTCACTCCGAAATCAAATTCCACACAGCCATTTCTACAAAGTTTTCTCCGAGTAGGTTCATGTGACACACAGCAATACAGTGCCATGGAGCCTTTAGATGTCCTTCAGCATGCTGCGCTCCATTTGGCCCTACTGCGCACAGCAGGCAATTTCAGACATTTGCCTGCTATTGCCTCCCACGGCTTTGCACTCTGTTCGTGCTATCATACCACTGTCTAACACTATCTTTAAGCTTGAACTTACAGATGGAAGGAAGGGGAAATGGAAGATAGATCCTCTACCTTTGATCATTCCTTTAGTTCCAGCACAGACTTCATGGAGAGTATTACTGAAAAAAGAGAGAAAGAAATTGAGCCGGCTCCTCAGAATGAGAAAGAGGTCCAACTCTGTCTGCTGTAATATAATGGGAAATTGACTGCAGGTCCGAGATAATCAGGAGCATAATGAGTTCAGAAAGTGAGGTTTAAGATCAAGTGATCCTAGTACTGCATGTTGCAGCGCTGCTTTTTTAATGCCATATTTAATGCAAATACTGTATGAAAAGTTCAGCAGAATTATAACAGCATCAGTCTAAGTATTATTCAAACACCATGAAAATAGAGTATCCTCATAACTTTGGTAAATAGCTCAACATGACAGCAATTTCTTTTTCATTTTCTGTCTATTATAGAAAAAATGAGTGAAACATAAGTAGGGTAAAAGCTACACAACTCTTTTCATTGCATCGTCAGGGAATCATGACATAAAGTTGCCAAATAGTTTGATTTATATTCAGAAACAGAATACACAGCAACAGGAACAGTGCTCTTATTACTAATTGTGTTATCTCCACTGCAGCAGTGCGACACCTGCTATGATTTTATGATTTCACAAACTATAGTGGAAGGAATGTTCCCAGAATGACAAACAGCAGAAAATAAGGAGGATACTAAAACATTTGGAAATGCCTTTTATTGTACAGCACATTGCAAGTGCAACAATTAATGCATATTGACAAAAGACCCATTCACCGATTAAATTTATAAAAGAATCATTTATGGTATTTAGTCCATTAAGCTTTCTTATTCGAGAAGTCTCATTAAGAACTGTAGAATTGTGGTTAAATGAAGTAGGTTATCTGTAACATTCAGCTGTTATGCAGCTCATTATGTTATGGGGGAAACTGTTTTCGCATTACGTATTTGTGTGTGAGAGAAACGACATGCATGTGAACATGCAGTATTTGTTAAATGCTGCTTATTGCCTGGATGACTTACGAAAAACAAAAACATAATCATCCTTTATATTGATGCACTTATTTATATGTGTTTATCATCTCTTTTTCATCTTTTTTGAACATCTGGACACACATTATGTAACGTGAGTGTTCATCCACCTTGTGTCTCCTGATTTATGCTCTGTATATCCTTGAAAAGTAATTGCCAGCAAAGGTGAAAACACAACTAACAACTGCAACCAAAATACAACAGCAACATTTAAAGATGTTAAGTGACATTAAATACCGGAAGAACTTTCCTGACTGAAAAGTGATGATCATGTGGACTTTTATATTACTGGTTGTACAGCATGTACTGAATGGAAGAGAATGGGAAGAACAGCAGTGAATACCATTGCAGGCTTCATGAT